>JALPSE010000119.1:38832-67054 GCA_030558545.1 Bipolaris gigantea | reverse complement strand
ATCGCCAGACAAGCCTCACGGAACACTAACGTAATACTCACCTGCCTTAGTACGGACCAGGATAGAGAAGTATAGACCCATACCCCGTGTAACAAGGTATAGGCTACGCTTATTTAAAACTATATATAAATCTAGTAAGGGTCTCCTATAACTTCTCTTAAGGAGCAGATATAGTAGTTAAGTAAAGAAGCTTAGTAGATAGCTTATAATATAGTACTTATATATAAGAAACTTAATCGCCTTAAAGCTATAATTACTAAAGTAACGAAGCGAAAAACTTATAAAAGGCGCTATCTATAGGTAGAGAGGTTCTAGACAGTTAGCTAGATAGCTAATTAGATTACTAAGGCAGAGAGTAGTAAGTATAATAATAGTGTAACGTCTATAAAGAGGGTACGCAGTAAACGGCACTATAGGCGTTATAGCTAAACTAGATATAACTCTCGCACTTACTAAGTAGAATTAGAGGATATAGAGAATAGCGATAAGTCTATTAAATAATATCTTATTCTACTTAATAATAAGAATTATAGTAGTGTTGCGTAAGAAGTATTGCGGAGTTGTTTTGGTGAGGAGACTGCGCCGCTCGGTGGGGTGCGCCGCTCGGTGGTGAAACACGTTATGCCTCAAGCTTGAAATATGCCATCGTTGTTAGATTGTCTTACCTAAAGCTACGTTAATACTTATATACCTATATAATCTTATATAAGCCTAGCAAGCCTTTAGTAAGGCTGAAAAGTTAATGCTAGCTTTCGGACTAATGCGACAGGAAGCAGTCGACTGCATCGTCCAAATAGCCCGATATTCCCAAGCTCAAGGCGAGGGGCAACGAGGTAATTTTGAAGCGCGCAATCTGCAACAGCAGCAGCAGAACTAGCCAGTGGCCTAGTGCGCGGATCGTGAAGGTCGTGAGGGACGTGAGGATCATGGCGGAATTTGCGAGGTTGTGGTTGCTAAGGTGGAAGCCTATGAGATCGAAGCCCGCAGGCTGCAACCAATCAACACCACCGATCACGTAAGTACTTAGGTACTTAATATGAAGTACAGTGATTTGCTTCGCATATTTTGGGTGGGATGTTTATCTGCTTTCACAGCTGATAATACATTGAGTAGTTATCGGGCCGCTAGGATCCACCTGCGCGATCCCGACGTTATAGAGCTATTTTGGTGTTCACGTGGGTTGGCCGTCATCGGTACGTACTTAGTAATCCGAAGTGCCGTCGCGCCGGCCCAGTGTGCGCGTCGTCGCGTATTTGTCGCTACCTTGTCTAATCACCACCTACATCATACGTCTTACCGCGTTACTTTTAGTTTTTCTTACCCTTCCCGAATGACATAGAACTCTGAGTGGTTGCGTTTGCGAAGACGACCCTTTAGCAAGACATCGGCGGCTGATATTTCTCTTCGAGGATGTCCACGCAATCACCGTCGCAGATCATACAGTCTAAACCGAGAGGTAAAGGACTAGATGACTTTCGCAATACTTTCAGATCGATATGCGAAGATATTCGCGTCTTCAACTCCTCGCAAGCGCTTGACCAGATAGGCTATGGAGGTAGTACAGGTTGAACATTTCTACCGCACTTCTAACGCGCATTAGAAACCCAAGATTTGTTAGTCTCTCTTCTCTCTGCTTTGCAAGCTCACCCGGCCGCTCGAATTCTGCCGTCCCGACATCGAGGCGAGACCCTCTTCCATGATCTCTTGAGGCTCAATGCAGTGGTCAGCTCTGATAATTTCGACGACGGGCGGATACGACCTCTACTCGATGCAATCATCAACAGGGAGCCCGATGAGGTTGTCTGGGATAGAGTATACGAAGCCGTCACCGAATCCACGCCACCACCCCGCCCTTCCCCACCCTTCCAACAAACACCGCTGTCAATCAATACGGGCAGCTTCGCGAACTCGGCCGAGCACCGCAAACACGTTAATAATGTGCTGAAGGAAGAGTTAGGGGACCTGTACGTTGGTGTGCCCGGTTTCTTTGACGCACTCTTCGGAGATGTGCCAGGATTGAGAGCAGCGGCACAGGCTGTACTGGACAAGTGCAAAGAAGGAGACAACCCGCTCTACTGTGTGGAGAGTGGCTGGCAGGGTTGGCCTGAAGGGGCGAAGGAGAATGATGTTTTGAGCTGGTTTACACCGCTTATAGACCAGCTTCGCGACATTGCGAATGAGGACCTGTCAACACCCCTGAGTCCACGGCGACCGCTGGCACAGCCCTCTAAACCCTTGCGAGGCTCTACGGCCTATCGCAAGTTGGACATTGGATTCGTAGACGATGCGAACGCTAGTATGGACTCGAAGTGCTACTGGTCGCAGATTCTCGTACCTGGAGAGCTGAAGAGCAACCCGTCAGCCGACCAAGCGTCCAAGGCGTGGCTTGACCTAGGCCGGTACGCCCGGGAAGTGCTTGCCGCGCAAGACAGCCGCCGCTTCGTTCTCGGCTTTACTCTCTGCGGATCCTCTATGCGGCTATGGCAGTTCGACCGGCTCGGGGGCATCGCCTCTGAGCCGTTCGACGTCAATGAGGATGGACTGCAGTTTGTGTTTGCAATGCTTGGGTTTCTGCGGATGAACAAGGCACAGCTGGGGTTCGATCCGACTATTGTCACGATTGGAAACAGGCGGTACATCGAGATTGAACAGGAGCATGGGAAGGAGCGCCTCGTCATTGATGAGGTTATAAAGAGGGTGCCCTGCGTCGCTGGTCGGGCAACGACCTGCTGGAAAGCTCACCGAGAAAAAGACCCTGGCATGCCGCTCGTTGTCAAAGATTCATGGCAGTATCCGGAGCGCGACGAGGAGGGCGAGCTGCTACGCGAGGCAACAAAGATGGGGGTGAAGAACGTCGCGAGGTACGTCTACCACGGGACGGTCCGTGTAGATGGTCAAGACGATGACATCTGGGGGAACGTACGGAAAGGGTTGGACATAACGAAGGCAACGAACTACATGCCAGAAAGGCCAAAACCGCCGCCAAATAACACTGGATGCCGGGCGTTGCGAAGAGACGAAAGCAGCAGCGTAGCCGGAAGGAAGCGATCTTTGAGCTCCACGGGCGCACTGCTGCCACCTAGTAAGCGCCCTTGCTCTATCTCTCCAACAAAACCTACGGTTTTAAACAGGGTCCACCGCCGTGTGATCGTGCGCGACTACGGGAAGGCCATCTATAAAGCAAGCTCCCTAGCCAGTCTGCTTGCTGCATTAGAGCAATGCATAGAGGGCTATGAGTCACTACACACACGAGGCGGCATACTCCAACGCGACATATCACCAAACAACCTCTTGGTGAACGAGGATGCCGAGAATCCATCCTGGCCGGCGTTCTTGATCGATCTCGACCTTGCGATCAACGAACAGCGGGAGACATCTTCGGGGGCGCATGGGAAAACCGGCACGCGAGCGTTCATGGCAATTGGTGTGCTTTTGGACGACGAACAACATTCGTTCATGCATGACCTTGAATCGTTCTTCTGGGTCCTTTTTTGGGTGTGTGTTCACTATGATGGGCCTGGCAAAGGCATTGGGCCAACTCGGTTTGAACGTTGGAACTACGAGACCAGTTTAGAACTAGCGGATCTCAAACAAGGCCTCGTTACTAGCGAGAGGGGTTTCCTGAAGAGAATTGAGGCTAGTTTCACGACTTATTACAAACCGCTTGTCCCGTACGTCAATAGATTACGGAGGAAAGTATTTCCTGGTGGTGAGAGATGGACGGTTCCAAATACAGAGCTGTACTCGGAGATGAAGACGATACTTCGGGAAGCACGGGATGACTTGAAGGAGTAAGTGGGATAAGGAGATACATCATTCGGTATGCTTGAGATACAAACTTTATGAACACAGCCTGTTGCTTTCCACATCCATGTGACGGAGCAATAGCATCCACGCTGCGTACTTTGTGGCTCGACTCCGTGATATTGTTACCTGGCGACAACGAGAGAGCTGCACGGGAACACGTTCTCCTGTCTATTCCCGGTAGCTTCCTGAAGAGTAAGCGCTTGTTATTGGACGATTTAAATGATGTCCGGACGGACGGTTCAACCCGCAAGCTGTTCTCCTCATCGGCGCGGGAAGCGTGTGAAGATTGTCACAGAGAACACGAGAACAAAATAGCGAGTCATCTACTTTGTGAGCGCAAACTACGACACTCATTGGAAGTGGACATGTCGCCAGATTGCACACATCCATAGTGCTATGTAGTAAGATGGATTACAAATAGCTCTCCAAGTTAGCCCAATTGCTTTGGTAAGTAGTAGCCGGCCAAATGATTACAAGGTTCAGATACCTACCGTCAGCGCTACTGCGCTCGATAGCAGCAACGGTCGTTCACTTCGCGCGCGCCTTTATGGGTTCGTTTGTCATTCTTAGCTACGAGCACGTTTACAGAGCCAAGCATAGATGGCATGATCCCGGTCTCGTCCATGTTATAGACGTTCCCCGCCGGGATGGCTGGACCGCCCAACACCCTTCTTATCATCTCGAACTAGTGTGTCCCCTTGCTAGCGATATTCGTCTTGTGACGGTTCTCGTCTAGCGCAGTGACCCGTCTCGCTGCCGTCTTGGAATGGCGCTTTTCAAAAGGCCTTTTGCCTAGTTTTCACCTCGGGGTTTCCTTGCCTTACCCATACTACTGGGCAGGGTCTACAGTGCAGAGGCCGCCTAATCACCTGAGGGCGTCGTGAGGCATTGCGGCAAAAAAGGAGACTCTAAGCTAGAAGCGCACAATGATGTAATTTTATTTGATTGAGTTTAATTTCATCGAGTTCTACACAATATAGTAGTGGCTTCAAAAGCTGTCTGCAGCTCGAAAAATGGCTGATTTCATGTTGTCTTGGTGGGCTGCACGCGGTGTTGTGGTGTGCCGAGGTATTTTTGGATACCCATTTTTTGTCCACTGGGTGGGTGGGATGTGAGGCGGGGTGTCGAGTTATCTAACTTGGTCGCGTTGCATCTCGTGGTCTGTGCCGTTTCGCCACACGTCCACGTCAGCGTGGTTGATTGCGCGGAGTGCTTTTTCTTGCCATTCTGAATACGACGTGTCTGGGTAGTCGTACTCGTAGTCGTAGGCCGAGCGCAACACCAAGGTCGGTGATGAGGACTTCCATGTGCTGTCTGCGGCCTGCAAGCACGGGGTTGCGAGGCTATTGGGTTCCGTGTACTCAAAGATGGACTCTGCCTTGGTCCATTCGATGTGGAGAAAAGGGAGGAAAGCAGGATGGAATACGCGCTCTGCTCCATGCCGTATTCCACGGGCGAGTTGGCGACAGGGGGCCCAGAGGGTGAAGGGGTCGTCGATGTGTTGTAGGATTTCAGCCCAGATTTCGATGGGGGAGGGTGGACGCCATTGTGGTTTTTGCCGTGTTTCAATTGAGGTTTAGAGAGAGAAATGCATTTGGAAAATACTGTATGGGCGTAGACTAGATGATGAGTCTTGGGGCAAAGGCAAAGTTTATACAATAGGGGTTCGTGTAGCGTGCGATGGCATGAGGCAGATACCGGGCAGAAGCCAGAAGTCGCCGGGTGCACCCTTGCGATGTGCCAGAGTGTGCAATTGCATGATATGGGCTAACGGATTGCGAGAGCATATACTCGACTTCATCCTCTGACCTGAAACAATCATGGCTATAGAACACATACCCGTCAGTATAGAGACTCGCCTTGCAGCAGACCAGTATGTGGTCGCTAGAGACACTTAGTAAATCACGTGTTTTCGCGTTTAGCGCGCAACGCTAAAGAAGCTGCTAATCTGCCCCCACATCCCATCTCCACTCTCCCTTCATACAGGTCTCACACCAACTGATCATAGCTCAATTGGGACAGATTCATCTCGATATCTTTGTTATCCCTGCCATTGACCCGTGTAGTTCTCTTCTTAGGATCCAGAGAATTTGAAAGTCACAATGACTGTCAGCACTCCACCCAAGCCATTCCGCTTCCGCAATCTCCCTAGCGAAGTAAGACTATTTGTTGGTGTGCTTACAGCACATGCTGATGTAGCTCCAATGTCTTCTAGATACGCAATAAGATCTACCGCATCATCTTGTGCGAGTTCGATCACTCGCCCAGCGAGTTCGGTATTGTGGATAATGACTTCATGGAAGACGTACTACAATTGCCGCGCATCGAACATCGTATCGAGACGGCCATACTTCGGACATCGAAAGAAATATACCGCGAGGCTTACGATGTCATGGTGAAGACCAACCGTTTTGTCAAAGTGACATCGGCCGAGGGTATGCCCGTTATAGGTGCTCTTAGTGGACAGCAGACTCCACTCGTCACCGAGGAAAAGTTTCTCGTCGACCAGTTCAAAGGGTATGTACTCAGTGTACACTTTGGCCTGAAAAAGAAGGGAGACAACAGGCCGTCGAGGAATTCGGCTTGGTATGAGCCTCTGACTGCCATGATATTACATCGGCATCTGGACAAACTTTGCCAAGGAATCAAAGATGGAGATGCACACTCACCAGGCTTCAGTGAGTCTCTGATCTGAAGATCTCAATCAGAATGGCACCTGTTTTGGACAATATACAAAGCAACAGCATAATGCCCACTTTTGATGGTTTCTTCTCGGCAGAGATGCAAAAGACCTTGTTCGCACCCCTCAGAGCCAATCTCCATGGTTACAAAGGGGTTGAGGTCAAGGGCCATGTCGACAGCGC
Organism: Bipolaris gigantea; assembly: GCA_030558545.1. NCBI lineage: Eukaryota > Fungi > Ascomycota > Dothideomycetes > Pleosporales > Pleosporaceae > Bipolaris > Bipolaris gigantea. The sequence continues at coordinate 60,383 of JALPSE010000119.1, read as the reverse complement.
CGTCGCAACAGCTCTACGTCAAGATATTGCAAAAGATCCGTACTCTGATCCTGCAGCGGTCCTAACCCAGTACATGGCGGCAAAAGAGGAAGGAACTTGTCTATTCAATGAGGGTCAAGTTGAGCTTGGATGTTTGAAATGGCAAGACGCCGCAGTCGAGATCGACGTGTTGATTGTCTCAAGCTCCTGGCCTGATCTGGTTCGTCAAGGGAAAGAGGAGTTCGTTTCGCAGCTTGCCCATGTCTATTTCATTATGCGTCTTAACATCATCCACGTCCAGCTTTCCAATTGGTCAAAGAATTCCTTCGTCGCCGAGGCACTTGCTGATGACTCGCTGAACTGTGCCTCCAAGTCGCTGAAGCAAGACTACTGGATGAAGGGATACAAGCACGCCTTGTCTGTCGCGCACAAGGCGAAATACTTCTTTCGGTATGCAACCTTTCTGAGGTTACAAGCGGACCCTGTGAACAAAGAACGAGCCCTGGGATTCATCGACCTGGCTTTGCGGAAGCAACCTGGGGACCCGGGTATTTTGAAGGAGAAGGGAAGGATCCTTGAGTGGATGAGGCAAATGTGACATGATTTGAGATGGTCAGCGATGATATGGGTATAGCAATGTCAACGTAGCTCGCGTTCCCGATAGCGGCGGTATGCCTTGGGGCATTGAAGTTGATAAGTCGGGATATGCTAGCCTGAGAGAAGAGCTTACTCTCACCTTTGTTGAGTGCTCCGTTGACACGGCTATCTTCGTGATACTCCAAGAAAAGCGAAATCTCATGAAATGGTTTTTAGGAGAGTAGGCGGCGGCAGTGGGAAAAGTACACAGAGATTGACATGACCCGTCCAATTCAGATACAAAGATTGTAATCTCGGATACGGTAGGGGGCTGGGTAAAGCCTTGATAGAGATTATGACCTAGCTATTAAGAACTACCTCTACGATTTTAAGATCTTGCCAACACCTTGCTTCCTTCACAAGCGATCACCACCCCACTTCAGGCATCACCCCACTCCGCCCTAATCAACTCGGCTCCCTTCTCAGCGACCATGTAGATACTCGCCAGAATATTCACATCAGGCAGTACAGGCACAATACTGCAATCAACAACCCTCAACCCATCGACGTCATACACTTTCAACGTGTTGTCCACAACACCTCCCTTGTCCTTGGGCAACATGCGATTGGTACCAGTGGCATGCCAATTAGGAATAGTATTCGCCTTGATATACGCCAAGATGGCGTCATCATCATCATCCGCAACAGCAGGCCCAGGGCTCACCTCGCCAGAGTTCGGGCCAATGGTGAACTGCGAGAGGGCAGGGTGTCTCAGGATCTTGCGCAGGTACTTGAAGGACGCGATGCCGACGGCAGCATCGGTCGGATCGGCGTAGTAGTTGCTGTCGATGAGGGGCGCATCCGACATGGATCCCGTGCGCAGTGTCACGGTGCCGCGGGACAGCTGGACGAGGCTGGATGCGGTGACGGAAATGTACGAGTCGTTTGAGCGGGGGGACCAGTACGGGGTGGGGATCCAGGGGTACCAGACGCTTTCGAAGAGGTACTCGATGTGGGATTGGTTTGCGAGGCCGGCGTTGATGACGGCCTCGGCACCGATGCTGCGGAGTTCCTCCTCGCTGAGCTTCTGGAACCCGTTTGTGACGCCCGAGGGAGCGGTGTAGGGGCCGGTGAGGTTCTGGTAGAACTTTGTTTGGGCGGCGCGCAGGTTCTCGGGCGTGCGCGACATGTCAGTGGTTGAGGCGCTGTCTTGGGCGCGGGCCATGATGGAGAAGACGGAGTGGTCGTTGAGGTGTTGCCCAACGTTCTCGTTGACTACGAGGGGTGTGATGCCGACTTTCTCGAGTTCGGTCTTGGGGCCGATACCTGAGACCATGAGGAGCTGGGGCGAGTGGAAGGCGCCCAGGCTTAGGATAACTTCGTTGCGGGCTTTGACGGTGTTGACGAAGCCGGTGGCGTGATGGACATAGCTAAGGCCGATGGCACGAGGTCGGGCGCCGGATGTGTCAAACTTGAGTCCTGTAACAGGGGAATCGTGCAGGACCTTGAGGTTGGGACGCTGACGAGCCTGTTGATAAAATGTAGTGTAGCTTGACGTCCTTCGAAGATGGCCGTTGAGTGTTGTAGTTCCGTGCTTGACACCGACACCGTCTCCAAGGTTCTGGTCTTTGACAATGGGAATGTTGAGCGCCTCGCTACAAGCTACAACGAAGCCGTTGGTGGCAGGGGGGACATATCCTTGAAACCCAAGTTCAAGCGGTCCGTCCCCATAAGCACTAGCCTCGTAGGTCTTGTAGTCTTGGTTGAATGCCGACAACGCAGCCGATGAAGTCGGCGAGACGATCTTGGTACTCTTCACAAAAAGAGGCCACACGTCGCTCCAGCCCCATCCGTCGTTTCCAAGTTCCTCCCAATGATCGTACACACTGGCTGAACCACGGCCGTAGAAAAGACCATTCGTTGTGCTGGAACCTCCAAGACCTCTTCCGCGGAGGTACTGGACGGTACGGTTGTTCAAGTGCACCTGTGGCTGAGTTATGAATCCCCAGTCGAGTAAGCTACCCTTGATAAACTGATTGCCTCCCGGTGATTCATAGGCCAATACCTGTTCTGGACTCGGTCCAGCCTCAAGCACAAGCACGGAAAAGCGCCCGGATTCCGAAAGGCGATTTGCTAGTACCAAACCAGCCGTTCCTCCTGCGTATTATTAGTATATAATTTCAACACAGTACTGGAGAAGAATGAATACTGAAATCACTTCGGACAAGTTCGAGGTAGGGGCTATAGAATGGATAAAAGATAAGCAGCGAAACATACCTCCGGCAATGACAAAGTCGTATACTTCGCTGTATGACGCATCTTCGCCCGGAGTGCTTGCATGTGGACTACTGGCGTCCGCCCGCTTTGCAAACTGCGAGTTATAAAAATCAAATGATGGCCATGCCGAAGTGACATGTAGAAGTGAAGACAGTGTCAGCAAGACGCATATTGATGCTTGGCCGACGGTCATATGACGCATCTTGGAACAATTCTAAGGTATACTAGAGTACTGTCTGAATTATGGGGTATTGATATGGATTAAGACGGACACTCCGGACGTATAGCCCTGGCCTTGGAGTGATAGAAAGGCACGAACGCGGACATCAGGAATGGACGGAAAAGACAAGGCTTTATATCTCTCCGCTCATAATTCGAACCGAGCAACATTTGCAGTTCCGGTGGCCAAGAACGGATGCTCAGGCTTCCTTGGACCTGGATAGGCAAAAAGGCAGTGCCTTCGTAAGACGCAGGCTTACGGCTGAGGCTCCATAGTCAGCCAGGCCGATATCCCGCATACCCTTGTCAAGGCTGATATACCGTTAAAATTTTGGTCCAAGTTAGTACCAACGCAGGTGGGGCCATCTTCCTTGGTCAAGATCCAGCCAAGAGGAGGAGGTATAGATGCTTTCTTGAAACGTATTTTATACAGCAACCATCTCAATAGAGCCACCAAACGTACTGACAGAAGGCACATGTGTGTACCACCGAAATGCAACGACTACAGGTTACCAGGCAGACGACGGTAGGGCCAAGCCGCTATTAGTCATTGCCCAGTCTAGTATCCTCACGCAAGATCGAAGCTCAGCCTCGATCACTACATGTCGATGTAAGCATGCCCAGCAGAATTGTATGGAGTTCTCGGAGGGTAATAAAAAGTACTTGGTTGTTGGTACTAGACGGCGATGACAAGTGCCAATGCTGACCCAGCGCCCGCTGGGCGTGCGGGGAAGCCAAGCAAAGGGCATTCCCGTGGTACCTACACACAGAGCTACGTGTACGCGCAACCCGTGAATAGAGCCCGGAGCAATTGGAAATTCAGACTTACTACCGGGTAAACACATAGTAAAGCCACACATACAGGTCCGGCATAATGTGATGGAATTGAGATCAATGCCCACATGGCCAAAGAGGCAGTGTGGCTTTTGCAAGGTGCACGGTGTTGAAATGCCACGGCAGTGGCGCAATGGCGCCGCGCCCCAACCCTTTTATTCATTGGCTGAGTCAATAGCATCCAAGAATTGTCTTACCTTAGCAGGCATGTATTACAGTAAGGCCAGGTATTGGGTCTTCGTTGTGAAAAAGAGATGAATTGAGTCTACCTAATTTCTACGAAGAGATGAGGATTCACAAAGTAGATTCTGATGCGTGTTCGATAGAATAAGCTATTTCTCAAAACGCAGGGAGGGATGCAGTCGGCGACGTAGCAAAACATTGTGGTACGGGTAAGTCCCTAGGCAACACCGAAGTAACGCATGTCTTGCGTGCAGACCATATTGCATTGGAAAGGGATACTCGGTCGTCCAGTACATTAACAACTTACAGCTGTCTCGACGCCAACTTCCAATATTCAGCTGTCCATACCGCATACGGCCAGGGTGTCACGGTATAAACAGAGTTGGTGGTACGTCACGTGATGAGCTGACGTGATGACAAGCCCAAGGCCTGTTCAGTTTCGGCTCGTTTTCCGTTTGGTCCTACCTGACCCAGGCTCCGTCAGAAGAGTCGAAGGTGGAGATGGAGATGGCATCGTGTTCGGTACGACGGATGTCTGAGCGCCATTATGTAGACGGAGCCCCACGTGGTTAGCTCTATGTCGTGCAGCCTGAACGCACGGCTTTCTCTTTTTTAGCCAAGAGGACCTCTTTTTTCCAGGTACTGGTAGGATTTCAGACTTTCAGTAATATTTTAAAAAGTCTGTTTAACCATGCAACCGGCCCTCTCTGTTTTCTATCACAATCCGGACATGCACAGCTGTCACGCTGACTGATGTCCACTAACTCAACATAGTGGGTAAACGGGGATGGACAACACAATGAGTAACTGAACAGACTCTTAGATACTCAGCTGAGGGTATCGAGGCTGAGATGAAAACAAAAGGGGCTACAGTGGTTTCTGGACGCACACCTAAGCGCCAGGCTTGATGATTTCAACAACACTGGATACACACATCAACCTGATCTCAGATTAAGAGCAAGACGATTTTTTCGCACTAGGATCTTCGCTTTATGAATTCTCAACTGGTCAACGTCGGTAGTGTAGTCCCACCACAACACACACTCTAAAACTTGCACTAATTTACTCGCCTTTGGTGAGCCTCCAACCATTCTGTTGCGGTCTCAAGCTGAGTTCCAAATTCCTCGCACAAGTCAGCATCTCGCTCTTTCTAGCCATTGTTCCGTATCTCTGGCGAATCACTTCATCCAACCCTCCAAAGAGTACCGCTAAGCTCGAAGATTTCCACGTCCTTTTTCCATACTTGGCCTCACTGCGGTGTATCTTCCAGACCGTCGTAGCAAGAAAAACGCACGTCATAGCGACTATGCTAGCTGGAAAAGCGACCCAACCCCATCGCACTTGCACGCACGTATCGTTCTGCACCGCATCGCCTTCGGCGAAACCGAACTTGTCGCTCGTCTTCGAGCCTCGTAGTCGAAGGGATACTGACATTGATTTCGTCAATCGCGCCGTGAATGCTTTGACCAAGTCCAGAGTCGCGTTGCCGCCGTAGTAAAGATTCTTGATCCAAAGCTCCCCCTCTGAAGCGCTCGGCCTTCCAGGACCGTATACTAATTTGACTGTTTTTTGATCAAATAGATCTTCGAGGAAGTCCAAAAGCGCTATCCTAGTGACTTGGTCCATAGCCGATATGCAGTCTTCTGGATACCATTAGAGCTCATCAGGGACATCGGAGTTGTATGCATCGATCCATAGAGTGTTATTGAAGACTGCAACTGGGGTCCTGGAAGAATACATTGGGCTGGATGTGCATGGCTCCCAAGCACCGTTGCGCAGAGTTTTCGCAGCTATGTGTGTGAAGGGATAGTTGAAGGAGCCTGGTGAGTTGGGGCCTGATAGAGGTTCTGCCGACAAGACGGTCTCTTGCAAATCGGATAGCTGAATTCTTGATTCGATGGTTTGGATAGACGGCCATAGACGGCATTCTGTGGCAAAAGGATGAACAACGTCTTGGTAGGATAAATCTGAGGTATTGTGGTTCGCCCAGTCTACAGTGAGGGTAAGAACAGAGAAGCTAAAGAGGGTTGACTCTTCAGTGCCTGGAGGCCAGTATGCTGGAAATTGCAGTCTCTTATAGCCAAATGACGTGGTTCGAAGTATTTCAGGAGTAATCACAACTCCAACTCCCGTCGAGAAATTACCCAATCTGGGTATGTAGTACATTGGCGACTGGTGAATGCGCCTTGTCTCATTCGTAACATCCACGCAGGACGACTGCATAGCAACGGTTTGGAAATTTGCATTTGAACCGGGGGCCGATGGGAAGGTGCAGTTACCAGTAGAGCACTCATATCCAGTAACACTCCTCTCAGTGAGGAGACCGATATACATCGCCGCGGCCATTTCAGGGTCGAGGACCGCTAGAGCCCCACCAGTATGGATTCCTATCCCTGTCATGTTCGTTGCGCGGGGTATGCGCGCTACTGAGCCTGTGGAGACTCTCTGACAAGATATGGGGCGAAGAATCTGCTGAGTGAATGGATCGATAGCGAGCGCAAGAATCGTGATCCAGGCACCAAAGGCAGCGAGGTGACTGTAATGCTTATTAGTGAGACCCACCCTTAGCTCACTGCCTACATACCGACTTTGTAAGCGGATGACAAGTAGGAAGGATCCCAGGGGCCCTCTGCTGGCAAGGTCGAATTTCTCAAAGTCAGTCAGTGGCTTGATGTCGGAGAACCATTGCCACTTTAGCTGGCTTATCCCTGTCCACATATATATGAGCAAGCTGAAAAAGTCGCCTTTCCAGATGCGTACCTTCGGCAACGGGTAGAAGAATTGAAGCCTTAACCACCGCAGCAAGTACAGCGACTAATGCGTTGATGGAGATGTGGAGCGGCAGCTTTGTCCACACGGCGCCGTCAAAATGGCGGAGGACTGATACGAGGCAGATTAACGCGACAAGAGCTACGGCACAACTAAGCGTTTCAGAGATCCAGCTGTCAGCCCAGGAGATGGTCAATTTCTTCAGAAGAGCATAAACTGAGTCGTCCCATTTGGGTTGGTTCCTAGCCGTCAAGCCCGTATATTTTCGATTTCGATTGGACATTGGATCTGTTTCCACTACTGTCTGTACGTTTTTCTCAACTTTCGTATGGCCCTTGGGGTCCGAAAGCTCGATGGGTTCTTCACACCATATTTGCGTACCATCTGGTGACTCTGCTGCTCGTGAGAGACTTACGAGAGATTTCCCGGTTGGGGACACTTTGTCGGGCATTTCTCACGATGATTTGGCACGAAACTGAGTGAGCAGAATGTGCGAAGAATGTGTTGTTGTAAAATGCCACTGCTGCATGCTGTTTTTATTTGTAATCCATTGCACAGCCCCCAACTTACAAAAATAGCCCAGGAGGCGCTCGCTAACAGCGTTATCACACAGTATACCATCTTCGTGCAGCTTTGCCACCGGTTGAATCCACTATAAAAGATAAGCGGGCTATCTAACTATCCTAACGCTACCTACTGCAGTGTGAGACACACACAGTGATAAGATACTTACGCACGGAGAACCCAGAAAGTCACCTAAGAGTAAGAGCTTCTTTCCAAGAAGACGTTGGCTTGTTCCAAAGCATTTACGTATTCCTATGCCAGGTTATGACCGAGATTCTCGCAATGTGGTTTATGAACACGTGTGGTATATTCCTTTTTCTGAATAGACGGGTCGCACCAGGATGATGCTGATTGGCATACAAGGAAGCACATTCATTGCTTTGCGGATGCTCCAAGAGTCCATTTTGTATTGGTACATGGCATGTTGAATTACAATTATAAAGCCCTACAGCTTCACACTCGACGTAATTGCCAGTGTCAGCCGTGGCAATCGTGACCGCGTCATATGATAACTGCTCATCTCCGGGAAAGAACATCCTGTGCACCATCCTTCACCTTCTGGGCAGCACCGGCAACACTGTCCTTGCTAAGGCCGAAATGCGAGCCGAGACGTTCCTGCAATCATATTAGCATCCTGGCGCCGTCCAAGTCATGATGAAAAGCTCACCTGCTCAGCCCCCGTACCGCTACCGGCCATCAACTTGGCCCTCTGCTGACCATCGTAGCCCAGACCATACCAGCTAGCATTCTTCTCTCCGTTGGCGACCACGCTCCCTGCTGCCTGGACGGCCTTTACAGCATCATAGCTGTGTAGCGCGGGGCTGAAGTGCGCATTGTACCTGTCTTGCTCAGCACCATCACCCTGATACTTGGCAGCCTCTTTGATGGCCCTGTAGCCCCGATCGCCAATGCTGAGATGCGAGGCATAGCGATCTTGTTCCGCACCCGAGCCGGCAGCATTGGCCGCGTTCTGGAGCTTGTCGAGGCCCCGGTCGACACCGCGTTTGATAGCATCCGAGGAAAAGTGCTGGGCGTATCGGTCTTGCTCGGCAGCAGAGCCTGACTTTGTTGTGACGTCGATGTTGACAGGATGCGTAGCTAGGACAGACTTCTCGTCGGAGCTAAACCAACCCATTGTGGAGTAGATTGAGATGAAGTGGGATGAATTAAAGGTTGGATAGATGCTACTTGTCAATTCAGAGTTGAAATTGGGATTGCAAAGTAATGGAATAAGAACCGCAGAAGAAAAAAGTCGTGTTATGTAGTATGGGGAGCTTCAGTTGCAGAACGATGACGTAGTAACTAGCGAACTAGCGCACATATCCTTGTCGCGTCCCTGATTGTCTCGGGGACTCACCACCAAAATTCCGTGTCTCTGGAATCCGCATGCATTGGCACGTGATATGATTATCGTAACGTCTTGTCATACGTGTTTTTTATTCACCTCTATTCTGTCTTTCCAACTCCATGCTTAAACTCACAGATGTGGTTGATGACATTCACTCATCCAGGTGTAGCGCAATGGCATAGTAACCACAGTAATGAGATCATATGTAACCTAACCCTATCTGTATATGACCCTCATATCCTTTCTGCTTCTAAACAACTCAGGGATAATAGAGGACAAATGAGAAGATAACCAACAGAATCTATCTGACAATGAAGCGGTAACCTTGAACTCTTCTAGACGACTTGCTGATAGCCTACCCACGATACGTCTTGGTCATCATGATGATTTCGTGACTACTTTTACCTGGGTACTTCCGATCGTGGGCCTTCGCCTCTCTAAATTCAGCGTCGAAGTTGTTCGCTGCGACAAACGAGCGAACCGCGGCGTCCATGGTCTCCAGCAACATAGCCTTATCCACCTGATATTCTTCCTCATCTAGAACGATCATCTTGGCGGGACCCTTGTGATTAGCCCCCCATTTCTTAATCGCTTGATTGAGGTTTCCAGCCGCAAGCACTCCAATCGTGTGACCAAGCCCATCGATACCAGGAACTTTGCTCGATCTATTGAGCAAAGACTTGTTGTCATCGAATGGACATACTTTCCATACATCTACCATGTAAATTCTCTCTCAATCTCTCCAATTTCATACCGCTTTCCTGATTCCGTATTGTGCGCCGGTAATATAAATAACCCACTGCGTGTTTGTCTTCTTGGACCTGACGCGAAGAATTTCATGCGGGTTATTTGGCCAGTTCACAGTCCCATTTCCAGTATTGGCCTCGTTGAAGATGGTCACCCTTAGACTGACGGACCGAAGGAAGACTTGAAGTTCCTCAATTTCGATAGGTATTCCTATTGGTATTTTGTTGGCGACACATGGTAAAAACTTCGTTAAAGCCAAATATCTTCAACAAAAGCTTTGATAAGGCCATTTACATATATGTGCCAGTGGCTCGTTGCAATACATGACGACGAGCGTTGCCTCGTGAAAGTTCTGGCTTACTGTCAGATGTTCAGGAAATTTGCTGAAGTGGCTGCTGCCCTTTGTCTTATCTGTCCAGTAAATTTCCAGACCGTCAAGTACTTGATCAATTCTCACCACAGAGATGTCCCGGGTCTTTTCACGGAAGTTGAAGTAAGCTTGCTGAACAACTTCTGTGATTCGGGCGAGGGTCACCTCCATTCGGCACCTTGACAAACTCTCTTGTGATACAGCCTGTCATTCTTCTGACAAACTTTGTCACAGCAGTAACATGAGTGGGTATCTGACTCGCAACCGCTGCACATATCGGAAGCTGGTTTTTCGCATGCAGCATGTATCCCTTGCAGTTCAGCGGCCATCCTGGGACCTGTGGAATGGAAAGGAAGGTAGTCAGAGACGATGCTGCAGGTTCACCAGGATACCTAAATAAGGGTAGAAGCTTTATAGCAGAGTGGGGTACATTTCCATTTCGCTATATGCAAGCAAACTTGAATGAGATGGGAGGGGGAGGGAAACGTTGGGTGAAGCCGGAGTGACTGTGTTGAGCAAACGCGTTGCTGCTGCCTGCTCATTTACCTTCACCCTCACGTTTGCCTATATAAAGCGAAACAGAAACAAACTCTGTTCTGCTATAAAACTTCCCCCACTACCCACATCTCATCGTGGATCCGCAGCATCGCTACTGATTCATTTGCCATCCCACCGACGCCAAAATGGCTCCCGAGCCTCGGAAAATCTGCGCCGTTTGTGGCAGTCCAGCTACCTCGAAGTGCCTTGACTGCAATTCAGATAAATACTCACGCTACTACTGCGGAAACACGTGTCAAAAGACAGATTGGCCGGGGCACAAGGAAGGATGCAGGGAGTCCCGTAATCGACGCTTGGAGAAGAAACTGAAGAGGATTGCCGACATCTTACAGCAAGCTTACTATGTCTACCGAAAAAACACTTGGGACATACCTGTGGCGGCGATCATGGTCCGTGATGACTGTGTGGAAATACATCCGAGCCATTCCGGAGAATTGAATCTTTTGTCCAAATTTCCTGATCATCTTCCCATGAGCGAGCAAACGAGGAATGCAATCCTTTCTGCTTTTAGTTGCAACGATCCATTGGCAAACCTCAAGGAGATGATAAGCGCTTCGTTTGAAGGTAAGTTGACTACCATTCTTGAAGTCCCATACTAACACAAAGTTCAAAGGAATGGGTGTCAAAGTCGATGAGTGCAAAATCGCCATGGGCAGGATTACACAAAAGGTTATCCTTCGGAAGGCCGCTGAAGTGTCTATAGATTGCTCGACGTTTGCTCATGACATCCTCCGCATCACCGTGCCTGGAAAGCGGTGGATCATCGATATGACTGGTGCACAATTTGGGGCTCGCAAAACGCTGTGGACCTGGGACGATTACAAGGACGAATACAATGCGAAAATTGGCATGGTATACGCGCTTGGTACAAACGAAATGTTGATGAGGGGATTGAGCCAAGTTGGCGGTATTCATGGCATGCGTCATAGGATAAAACAGATGGCAGCTGACGCTCTCAACGCAGCAATCAGGGAATGGACGGATGGTCACCAATCCATTGCAGCCATGCTTCTCGAGAATGAGAATGGATACGAAGAAGCTAAGCTCAACCTTTTGAACTGCATGGATATCGCAGTTCGCTCTTTTGTTGCGACAAACAGGTTTGAGACTGAAATCCGAACGGCGATGAAATACGAGCTGAGAAACCCAGGCATGGGTGAGCAGGTGGCCGATGCTGTTGCTAATGTATTTACTTTGAGCCTTTTCATGAAGATGCACGGTCGGAACAGCCGATAATCGTAGCGATTTGCGCTATAGCGATGTCTAGTCTCAATCACTACTCCTGCTACAAACTGCTGGTACTTATTTCCACTCTCCGACCTGGTAAACTGAAGGGGGGATGAATGGAAAGGAAAAGGATTGGACGTTGGTGGAAAGGCCGGAATGCGTACGAGAGACCAGGTCACATGGAGCTAACGAAGTAAACTCCAATCCCCTGGCACAGCTTCAATAACACTCATGTATCCACGAGAAACAAGATAGCAACTCAAACATTATCATGACCAAAACCAAAAAGTTACAGGGCAATCAAATAGGAATTATGCCATGTTCATTCTACGTCATTCACATAGCCATCATAAAAAATGTCATATGTATCTATAAGAAAAATCCTCGAAACCGCCTACACAGCTAGTGCTTCTTGGCCTTGATTCCCTTCAAGAAACCAGCATAGGCAGGCTTCTTGTTGTAAGTCTCATCCCAGAGCAGTGCCGCACCCTCACCAGCAAAAACACCAGGGATCCACGAGTACCGGTCCGAAATACCCCAGACAGTCATACCAACACACTGCCTAACAGCAAGGCAGGACTTGGCAACACGCTCAACAGCATCGGCCTGGACCTGGAGCTTCTCGGGGGTAGCAGGCGTGTTCATGCGAAGGTCGATCTCGGTGTAGGCGACCTTGACGCCGAGGTTAGCGGTGGCACGGAGGGCAGCCTCGAGAGTGGCTTGGTCGGGGGCAGCGCCGGGGGCGGTGGGGGTAGGCTCGCTGGCGAGATGGGCCTGGTAGCCAACGCCGTCGATGCGGATGCCGTAGGACTTGATGAGCTTGACGATGCGGGCAGCACCCTGGGTCTTGTTGCCGTTGTACTCGAGGTTGAAATCGTTGTAGTAGAGCTGCGCCTTGCCGCGGTACTTGTTGGCGAAGCGGAAGGCAATGGGTAGGAAGGCCTCGCCGATGGTGTTGTACCATACAGACTCGCGGTAGGTGCCATCTTCGTTGAGGGCCTCGTTGACAACATCCCACCGGGTGCAGACGCTCTTGTAGCGCGTCATGACGGTCTTGATATGGTTCTCCATGATGTCAATTAGCGTCTTGTTGTCGAAACCGCCGCCGGAGACCCAGGCGGGAAGCTGTGAGTGCCAGACAAGGGTGTGGCAGTGCACCTCGAGGTTATTCTTTCTCGCGTATGCGGCGTAGCGGTCGGCATCCGCAAAGGTGAAGTTGTTACGAGATGGCTCGACGGACTCCCACTTCATGCTGTTCTCGGGCGTGAAAGAGTTGAAGTCGGCCTTGATGATCTCGTCTTCCCGGGTGGAATTCCTGAGGGTCAAGGCAGTGCCAATGAACTCCCTTCCGGCCTTGTTCATGGACTTGTAAAGGCTGTCGTTGGTGCCATTGCCAGGACGAACACTGGGAGTACAGCGTAAGTGAATGAGTTCGTTAATAGGTGTTGGATGTTACTTACGGGCTGGCCACAGCAGAGCTGATAGCAGCCAGGCTAACGAGGATGCTGGAGAAATGCATGTTGTCGGATGCTGAGACTCGATTTGATTAGAGCTGTCTGCCACAGTGCACAGTACGTTCCAAAGTACAGATGGCGATCCTAGATATATAGCATTCGACGGTTATTCTAAAATTCTAGCGTCTCCGTGTTTAATCAATCTATCCGCCCCGGTAGTACGTCTCCACGCCAGCTTGGTAGATTAACCGGGTCCTTGGCTCCTGCGTCTGCATATCTTCTAGGGACGTTCTTGGAATCTACCCCGTAGCGCCAACTGCTAGCGGTTCGTGGACATTCTCCAGACTGGCCCACAAATCAGCCGGCTTGGACCTCGGGAGCACTGGGCCAAGCTTGCGCTTCTGGGGTAGACTGTTCGGACGCCTGACCGAAGTGGACGTTCCTGGGGTATGAACTGAGCACGTGAAATGCAGGTCCCACTCGCTTGTGGGGAGTGCATGCAGGACGGGCTGCAGTGAAGGTCGGGGCTGGCCGGTTAATAGGCTGTTTCCTGCCTCGATTACCTGCTTGTTCATCCGTTAGCACTCATGTATCCCATGATGTTGGTTGGAGCTGTGCTGGTAACTGAGTAGGTAGAGAACGTGTCTCTGCTGGGGATTGATCGCCAACCGTTCCAAGCATGATCAACATGCATAATAATCTATCATGCAGCTGGCATGCATCAAACTGACACGCCCGATTCCGCCAACTTACCAATTCGGACACCATACCATGTCTCTTTTACACAACCCTCGCCAGTATAGTGATCATTGCACGATGGCCATGACGACAGGAACCGCTGCGTGCGTTGGATGCGGTCGCGAAGCCACCATCGGTTTTCCACTAGTAATTTAGTGCGCACAGCAACAACTCTATGTAGACCTAACCGCCAATCACAGCCACCCGCAATTACCCATTTAACCGAAAAGACGTCGCCGCGCGAACCATCACTGCACTCTAAAAGAAATACACTACAAGATCCCAGTGGCGAGAAGACGACAGCCAGAATTGATGGCGTCGAGGCTTTTTGCCATCAACCTCGACATCGCCCGGGACTTTGTTGTTTCACCCAATGCCATCTCCTAGTGCTGGCCGCACGACTTTCCTCATAGGACCTAGTGACCAACCTTTGGCCGTCTCATCTCCCTATACGACAAGTTTTGACATCACCCGTCTGTCCTTGACGGCCTAGTCTGTCGTTTGCTTCTCAGTACCAATGGTTGACATCGCATATACTGTAATCCCCTCAATTACCCAACCCGTTTATCTCGCTTTGCTCTTTAGATCGCAAAGTATATTACGTGCGACTCACCGCTTTCTTCTCGTTGATATGGTCCGTGAGACTTCCTAATGGCTATTAGACTACTGGTAGTATGGTTGTGGAACATGCTTCTTCCAAATAGCACCTTCACAGACTGTTGCTTTACTACCAAAAAACCGTACACGCAGAATTCAATGCCATTCTCAAGATATTTACGGTACATTGGCATCTCAATTGCTCCAAGCACCCCATTTACTCAATCAGGTAAACAAGTAACGCGGTTGCATCGGTTACTAAGGTTTGAACTGAGTATACGCTGATCAGCTCGCTGGGGTGGTCCTTCCCCAGCACCTTCCCACTCTTCTCCAGCGCTCGCCCGTCCATCTCTTCGGCCGCCTCATACTTGGCTTAGACTTCGACTCCAGCTAACGCTTTAGACGCAACTTTCTGCGAATCATTGATGTATTAATCCTGGTCCGCACAGGTTGTGCTGCTCTAATGCCGGCGAGCCGCTTCTTTCCCAATATCTTTTGGATTTTATCGTAAAGCGTTTCCAACGACATTCCCTCTTGGTACTCCTCCCCACCTAATACCTGGACTAACGCGTCATTGATATGCCCTCTGGAGGCGGACGACCAGCTGCACGCCGCAAGGATTTCTTTCGCGTACTTCTCCTCTTCGTCGTTGGCCAGTTGTTCCACGCCCTTTCTGAACTCATCATCCAGGGCCTCCTCTGTTTTGTTCCCGCCAATGGCTGCCGCACCGGAGGAACAGCAGTCGAGTATGACAGCTATATCGCACTTGGCGGCCATGATGAGTCTGTGGATGCTGCTCCAGCTCACTATGGCAATTGGCTGGTACATTTTACTAGTTCATGTAAGCTGTATTGATTCCGAGCGTCAAAAACATCGGGTTCGGCTTACTACTTTTCCACGAAATTGTGGAGCCATGTAGACTCACCAGAGTCGCTCTCGTCGGAGTCCGAGTAGACGACAGAACCATGACAACTGTCGACATCATTGGTTTCCTCGTACCTTGTGAACTCGAGTTCATCAGGGAGTTCCGGTTGGGATGTTTTTGCAGGATTCTTTTCCAATAAGTCCAGGGCCTTCCAAAAAGCCCCGGCATCCCGCTGTAATTCTTCCGTTTCCTCCGGATGATTATGACTGCAATGCGATGTTATTTGTAAGGAATTTCGGTGAAAAGGCAAGCTTGGAAGACAGATGCGATCGATGTCTTACCTAGCTAGTACTAGGCCATCTCCCTCCTTCAAACATCCGTGTCCGTTGTAATAAATTACAAGCAATCTATCACTATGCTCAGAGGGGAAAAACTCTCTCAATCTCTCCTCCAGGGTATTTGAAGTATCGTCCATACGGATAGGGACTGAACGGTGTTCAAATCCTCTCTTTTGGAAGACGGAAGTGACCTGGTTAACTTCTTTCTTCAAGTCCCTGATGTCTGTGAATTCGAAATTTAGTGTAAGGAGTAGACCTGGCGAAGCAGGTGGCACTACGTTTTCGTCAGCTACCGATTGATCGTGCTTTGCCATCTCTTCAATGAGGGTTGTCAATCTTCTTGTTCAGAACTTTAGCAGACTATCAATCCAATCCGTAGCCGTGATAGCTATTCCCTAATCTCTGGTTCAGTTCTTCAAGGTATAAATAGCTGGGATGGTCGGGTGGTCCAAGGCCACACAATCAGGCTTCGACGGTAACACACTCAGTAGCCATTCACCGGAAGGATATGTATGTAACTGAGTAGGCTGAAAAATCGTCCTTGTATTTTGAGAAGAAGTTGGGTGGGCAGATGAACTCATTGGTGGCACTTTCAGCCGAGGGCTACCTATGCATATATTGATGACGTGGTCGCTGAGTCATGGAACAAATATGGCATTCTTGCGCTGATACGGTGCGCTGGGCGACTTCTGACGCTGATCTTCTCGAACAAGCTGCAGGAATGAGCAGAAATTCGCTGGTCTGGAGGGGTCGGCACGTCCGCTATTAGCGCGTTGGATGGCATGATCCGTTCAGCTAATATGTCGTGCTACAAGATAACTTCCAGCTTTGTAGGCTATTGGGTAGATTGGAAAGGCTGCCTTAATATCAGGACGTCAAAACAATAAAGCTTTGCTAGGCCGCTCTGATGGGGCAACGCCGATGGCCACCTGAGGAGGTGTGCCCAATTTGAGTTATACGCCTTGGTGAGGCTACCCACCTCACATGATCCCACAATCGACAACCAAGACTACCAACTCACAAAGAATCTCACTTGTAGGATAATCTGATATACTGTAATCGATCTACGCCTTTCCATCCCTTATCAATATCACGAACTTAGCTAACAACATAAGCTCAACGGATCCAGACATCTAACACGCAATAGCGGACGTGCCAGCCCCTCCAAATCAGCGAATATCTAGTACTCAGCTCTACAGCCTCACTTGATGGGTGAATTTCAATTATAAGAGAGTTGTAAGTGCGACTGTCATTCGTAGGCCCGTAGAATAGCGTTTATACAAACGTATCGAATCAATCATAATTGGTTAGGTAGCTCAAGCTTCCACAGTCTCTGCCCCGGGTACCCATAAACAAATGTCGCACTTACAGCCCTCTTGTAGCTCCAGAATCTCTTAGAAGAGAGCGGGTGCTAAGTACGGGCGCCAGTAGAGCGGGGTGACTGAAATTAATTCCCGCGGTAGGGTCCGCCCCAGGCACTGTCACTTCAAACGTCTAACTTATCATAGCATGTCATAGTGGGGCGAGAAACTCATGGTACGTGCGATACCGCCTAGAAGTTCTTGGTAGCGACTGATCAACACGTATACTCTATTACCATTCTCTAGAACATCCAACGGCTCCCTCGTAGGGGTGTTGCTGGTGCGGGCAACGTCGGTATGCCGGGTATGGAGCACAATGAGAAATGCGGAGGAGTCAGATTGTATTCCTCTAGGCAAAATGCTCAGTACATGCTACTAATGACTGATATACCTTTCAAGTTACGCTTGGATGAGCACCTTTACTTGCCCATTTAGACCCGCACGACGGCCCGCATTTACAGTCTGCATCTAGGGCACCCCAAAAATACAGTAGCAAGAGATACACGACAAGGGCTTTCCGCTTCGTCTCGGGCGAGATATTACTGGCCTTGGGGTTTCTATTGAATGGAGGGTCGTCCACGCCAGCGGTAGTACCGAGTATGACACGGAATGGCATTGTCTTACAATAGGGAAGCCCAAGCTGTTAGAGTATCAAACAAAATAGCTTTTGTCAATTTATGCCTCAATCAGGCCATATCCACGATCGTAGTGCTGCGAATATTGTCATTGTCTGCCCTTAAGTTTGTAGAGAACAACGTTTAGATCAAGTATTTCATTATTGTGGCGCAGTACTAGCTACGGTGTGGGTTCTAAGATGCTAAAATAGCAAATTCATTGTGGCATGGGGGATTTGCGTGACCTAGGGGGAACGTCACCTTTTTATGACATTGTATTCTGCCCAAACGCTGTAGGCTTTGCAATCACACTTGTTACAACAAAAACAATGCATGCCAAACCACACATCAAATCACTCGAAGATACCCCACGTTAGTTTTGGTGGTTCCTGCTAGTAGGATTTTGATCACGAGCGTTACTAAATCTCTCCAAGCAATGAGAGACAATGTTCATGCACGTGACATTGTCTTGGCACTGCGTTCACCTGCATTCCAGCGGTGTAACCGGATTAGGCACGCCAAGGTCGTACGCACGGCCACCCGCCAGGCGATCAGTCCGTACCGTTCCATCTAGACTGCCAACATCCTCAACCACAATGTCAATATACAATGCGCAATCCCGAAATGAATGAAAAATCGCAATCGACAACGACCTATGTCAGCGCTCACATCGTTAAGCCACAATGAGCTCCCCCGTACCTATGAAGATAGCGCAACGCTCTGAATTTATACCGGTCCCCCGCCTTTACTACAATTTTAATCAAGACAAGTCCACGGGATCAGCCGCAACCTCTACCCCCGGGAAAAACTCAAGCCGGGAAGGCTCTTTCGATCCGACACATACCTCTAATCACGACAAGCACCATCAGCACATACAACAACATCTCCCGGACCTGAAAAGAGTTATGGCTACCTATTACTGTTATGGAAAAGACGGTACAGTCACTGCTACCCATCTGAACCCAAATGCCCCAGCATTCACACGTGGCCTCCAAGGAGCCACCTCAGACCAGCAACATGGAGACATTGTTGGAGCCTATCTCGCACACCGTGCAATGACTTACCCCGCACCAAATTCAGAAGAAATATATCAGTATGGGAACACCCCATATCAGCCTTATGGCCAGTCGCTCGACAACAGCGCTATATCGGAGC
Source organism: Bipolaris gigantea (assembly GCA_030558545.1). Lineage (NCBI taxonomy): Eukaryota > Fungi > Ascomycota > Dothideomycetes > Pleosporales > Pleosporaceae > Bipolaris > Bipolaris gigantea. Next base: position 41,610 of record JALPSE010000119.1, on the reverse strand, counting down.
CCATGGAGCTGAGCCACTGGTCCAGCGACGAATATGGGTCATCTGGCTATCCAACCAGCTCACAAGCCGAGTCTGCAAGTACTCTAGGTTATGCTGGATGGGCTTTCCACTCGGGTATAGCCCATCCTTATCCAAATCCGGAAGATATTCGTCATATGCATACATTGCACAGCCTACTGCCGTATCTGCAACCGGAGAGAAAGTTGAACGCGCTACACGGACCGGCAGTCGATATCGTTGAGCAGGATACTAGAGTTGTGCTTGCCTACCAAGTCCCCAAGAAGCTGCTGGTTTTGTTTCTTGGCCGGAGGGTTGTCAACAAGTACATCCGAACGATACAGCGCCAAGATGACAAGAGCTTGAGCGAGCCACCAACCTCTCAAGAGATGAGCCTGCCTCGTGGCAAAAGCAGCAAGGCCGCGATGAGGGTCTTGATTGCTTGGATGGCAAGGGCTTGCCAGTATCACACTATGGCTGCGATGGAACAGATTCGCATTCCCAGGAAGACTTTTGTCGCATGCTCATTGGCTCAAACTATGGAGATTCTTGGCCTTCACAAGGATGCATTTCGAGTTGACAACTTCATCGCACAGACGCATTTTGTCCGCCCAATCTTCGCAGTCGAATTGGAGGCCCTATGGAACTGCTTTGGCGAAGAAAACCGATACGTTTATGCGGCTATCCGGGTTGTCAGTAAAAGGTTGCAGATGCATGAAAGCAACGGTTCAAAAGCCGTTCCTGGTATTGACGTTGACATGTACGCTACGCTGAAAAAGTATCCACAACTGGAAGCCCGCGTGCGCGATCCGAAGCTGAACGAACGGTATCATCCAACCTTTAGTACCAATTGGATGAAGAAGCTGGGAGGTAATGAGCGAAACAAGACGATGAATAGTTCTCAGGGTGGACATGATACTGCCAACCACTGGTCACAGAAGGATGTCAATAAGAGCCACACAACGGATATTGAGGACGCGACACACAATATCAGGAGCTTGAGTATCGTCTCGGATGATCCGAGGCTCTCGGTAGCTCATCCGGAGAGCGACGTCATGCCGCATGATGGCAGCAACCCAATACAGTGGTAAAACGGCAGCCGATACGGCTTTATCCATGTCTTTTTCTTTCTTACCAAGTTTGTACGAGGGTTTTTTTTGTTAGGGCTGTATGAGAGCGTTTTGTTTATCTCAATGTATCATCACGGGCGTTTCATTCACGGCATATATCCGTTGGGCTGGCAAGTTGGGCATAGCACGGCGCTGGGGGGGTTCTTGTATCCAAATGACACTTTGTATCACTCTGCGATAGTTTGGGAGCACGAATAGCAAGCTTTGTGTGAACCAAATTTCCTATTTTTGGGCGTGGCTACGTGTCGTCAGATGGAGAATAGATATTGAAGAAATAATGTCCGAATGAAGTCGATAAAAACGATTTCAAGCATGGCCATTTTACACTCAAACACGAATTTTTGAGTGTGCGATGTGTCGGTGGCGTCCGTATTATCAATAAATTTGCTACGCCCATCTTATTGTGAACAGAAAATTGTACAGCATCGTTACATCAATAATAGGCTCAGCCTATATTGAATTGCTTGGTCATGATGCAGTCTAAGAGTCACCGGGGGCTTCCACATCCTTCACAGTAAAGCGGTACTGGCTTATATCAGCACCAAAAATCGCGCTGAGAAGGTCTCTCTCTCTTAACATATTACACTTTAACGACCCAAATAAAGCCTCCGGTCCTCTCATATATCTTTTCCACAGCCAGTGAGCTTCCTCGCATGTCACGAAGAAATCCAAACGACCTGTGTCCGCGCGGACAAAGGCACTCGCACCAACAATTCTCAGCAGCACGCCGTCCATCAAATGACGCTGGATCCGTACCAGATGCTCCCTCGTCTCAAAGCCAGCTCCAGCCCAAAGATTCATCCACTGATGCTAACTACGCGGCTCCAACCCTAGATGGCCAGCGTCATGGCGAGAACGTCTCCTACAGACAAAGCACACCATACTGGGACGACTTCAACGGTATCATTTATGAAATTCCTTATGGAAAGCTTCTCTTTCCGTCGAAGACATCTTGGCAGCAGGCAGATGGAGGGCAAAATAATAAGCCGCAAACCCCCTGTGCTGAAACTGCAGGAGGCAGACCACACGGAGAGAACGAGGCTAGACACACAGCACCAAGCCCCCCAGATACCGCACAAGAGTACATGGCCGATGGAGAAAATGTGAAGCCCTCGGATCTTGCTCCATTTGTCAATGCAGAATAAACGCAGAGTAAAGGGTATCCTCTAAATTCGAAGAAGTATGGAGTTCACGCCACGGAGTCTGTTCAAGGAATATTAAGCAATGGATGATAGCATATCAGTTTATTACTAGGGTTGAAGTACAAGCAGAATGCTGGAACTAGGTAATGATGTAAAGACTTCATCAAGATATGGCGTAGTCAACAACCATGGGAGAGAAGTAGAGTTTCGTGATAATCAATGTGCCCATGAAGCGTATAAGCTGAGTGTTTTTTCACAACTTGAAAGAAAGACAACAAAATGCTCTGAGTGATGCTCTTGCGGAGTCCAGCAAAGATCATGGTTCGATACGAAATGGCCGAGGTTCAACTCCGCATCTCCACACGGTCTGTGCGCGTGTTTCCCCGCAACGCGTCTTCCTGGCAAAGCACACCCATGACTGAAACCAGGCCAATTATCAAGATGCGCACCCCCAAACTCTTCCATATGCTGCAAACCGTCAGGTCACTCTCTGTTGCCAGGGACTACGC
>JALPSE010000119.1:10492-38733 GCA_030558545.1 Bipolaris gigantea | reverse complement strand
CCACCTCCCCCCCCCCCCAAACCACCATATCGCAATCGCACAACGATGAACTTCTCCATTCCCGATGACCTGAAGCAATATCTCGCCGAACTCGACACATTTATCGAAGAAAAGATAATCCCGCTACAACATCAAGATGATAATAACCGGTTCTTCGACCACCGCCGTGAGCACGCTCGGACAGATTGGGATAATGGCGGACTGCCGCGCAAAGAATGGGAGGATTTATTAGCTGAATCCAGAAGACTCGCAGATGAGGCTGGATTCTACCGACTTTCGCTGCCAAAGCAGTATGGTGGGCGAAGCAACGCTGACGGGCGTGGAAGCAACCTCTGGATGGCTGTCATTAGGGAGCACCTAGCAGCAAAAGGGCTAGGACTATTCAACGATCTTCAAAACGAGCATTCCGTCGTTGGAAATTTCCCGGATGTAGTTATGCTTATGAATTTCGGGAGCGAGCAGCAGAAGACGGAGTTTATACCGTTGCGACTTGAGGGCAAGTTTAGAATGACGTTTGGGTTGACGGAACCGGGTCATGGGTCGGATGCTACATATATGGCTACCAAGGGGAGACCAGAGACGAGGGATGGGATCAAGGGATGGTTGCTGAATGGGTACAAGAGGTGGCAGACGGGTATGCACAATGCCACCCACTGCTCGATCTTTGCCAGAACGTCGGGGAAATATGGGGAGGTTAAGGGTATCTCTTGCTTTATTGTGCCTGTTAAGACGCCTGGTCTCAAAGCAGAGTCGTACGAGTGGTTCGTATGCGATTCGATGTTGCTAAGAAAGCGTACTGACCACCGACTACAGGACGTTGAATATGCCTACCGACCATGCGACCGTCTCGATCAAGGACGTATGGGTCCCTGAAACCGCCGCCTTAGGACCGGTACACAACGGATTGGGAGTCGCTCAAGCCTTTGTGCACGAAAACCGCATCCGACAAGCTGCCTCTTCTCTCGGCGCAGCTGTATACTGCGTCCAACAATCCGTCGAATATGCCAACGAACGCGCGCCTTTCGGAACGCCCCTCTCACATAACCAGGGCATTCAGTTTCCACTCGTCGAGCTCGCTACCCAATGCGAAATGCTGCGCCAACTCATACGGAAGACTGCGTTGGAAATGGACTCGATGCCACACCACGAGATTGAAAAGAAAATCGGAGATAAGGTGTCGATGTGTAATTACTATGCGAACAGGCTGTGCACAGAGGCGGCCGACCGCGCGATTCAGGTCCATGGCGGTAATGGGTATTCGAGGCACTTTCCCTTTGAACATATTTGGCGCCATCATCGACGGTATAGGATTACTGAGGGAAGCGAGGAGATCCAGATGCGCAAGGTGGCGGCGTATCTATTCGGATTTGGTGGCAGGAAGAGTCTGGTGGATGCGACAAAGCCCGGCTCGAAGCTGTAGTTTGGCTGATCGTGCATGCTGAAACTCCCGTGTAATCGAGTGTAGTCCAAGTTCATTGAGACTGGTCTGATAAATTGTGCGCCCTCGCTCTTCATTGCTCATGTGAATCGATTCCGAAGCCACCGGTTGAATCCTGGCATTGCATCTTTCTCCGTAATCACAGGCAGCAAGATCACGATTAGCAGAAACCAGACTGCAAATCCCAAGATCCATAGAAACGTCGACTGTAAGGTGGAGCTCTTTGGAGGGCTTGGCAGAGGCTTTGATTCCACCTTGCTTCTGGTCCTCCTATTTAACCTTGACCCCGGAACTGGTGGAAGTGGCTTGGATCTTGCATCCCGAGCGGATGTTACAGCCGCGAGACGGTCTTGCGTTGTCGAAGACATATTCGAAGCATATGGTTTTGGCGGTACGGGTGGTCCTTCTAAGTTTAAGAATGGTCTACGGTGGCGTATGGGATCGGTTTTCATTGTTAGAGTGGGGAATTGCTAGATTGCTGGAAGAAAACGGGTATAGAAGGGATATGAGCTTGAGGTTAAGGGATACACTGGTGCGTGTTGTGTTAGTGGTTTCGCGCTTTTCTTCTTGTGGGCTAGCTGGTTTTTGGGCTCGGCCGGGGGTAATAGCATGATTCGAGGAATATGGGTGGTTAACTTTCTCGGATCGGATGGTTGGGTCATGGATTGGGCTAGCTTGGGAAAATATAGAAATGTGTGCGAGTCATGAATGGATGATGAGAATTGTGGTGGCGTAATGAGACATTTGGTCTGATTTGCTCTACTGTCTTCTCGGTGGTATATCCGCTGCCGCAGTGAATGAACAGTTTCATTTATGTATGTCTTAGGTAAAGTTTGCTTCTGGAGAGATATGAAGAATGCGTGTTTTAAGTCGGTGCGGTTTTTGTGTTTCGTCTTATGTTTTCTACTTGTTGTTAAACTCTATAATGACTATTGCATTATCTTCAAGCTACAGTCTTGATCCATTTGGCGTCGAGTCTTACAAATATCAATGATATATAAGCGCACTGATATGTGTATAGACCATATCGCTATGAAAGAGAAAAGTAAGTTGGCCACTAGATTATGCACACCGAAACCACATGTTCATGTTAACCATGCCAGTATAGAATCAGTGTAGTATATACTATATTCTTTCTATAAGCAAGACGACGGCTTTGGAAACATGAAAGTTCGAAACTACAGCTCCGATCATAGCTCTGTCACTCCCTCTCATTTCTCACTCTCACTGGTCTCCAATCACACATCACCGGCAACCATATTCACCCACCACCACTTGTCCTTTAAATTAGTCAAAGCTCATATGTACGGCGTGTGCTTTGGTCACTTAACAGATCTATCTTCACGCTTCTGCCTTCCTGCTGCTGTATCAGTTCCATCAAAAGTACTAAACAACTACATAACTCAACTCAACTATTTCAGCATGGACGCCTTCAACGATACAGTACCGCCTGCACCTCCAGGCATTGCACCAGAGGTCCTGGCCAAGATTGAGGCACTTTTTTGTAATATAAACCCTTCTAGAATTCCAGTAATTATGGACGAAAAGAAATATGGAGTACCTGCACCAGAGATCCCAAACACCCTCACAAATACCGTATACAAAGACCAGTCCATAAGGGAAGAAATCCATACTCCAATGAATGAAACGGAAGTATTCATGAAATGCGGTTCGGATATGGAGAAAGAACAGGGATCAAACTCAAGCAAAGGACGACACTGGGTCAAGGCCATGGGAGCACGAAAGAAGCACAACCGAAGCCAAGCAAAGTATAACTGCTCCATTCAGAGAATAGTAGCATGTGAATACCCCTCAAAGACTAGCCGGGTTTCCCTCTCATCTACTCCCTGCCCATCAGATGCGATCGAGTCAACAGCCAATCCTCTATTCATTATCTTCTCAACCTTAACGAATTCCATATACTGCGTCTCCGGGTACCTGTTACACAATCTTCCCTTTCCCTTCTCTCTAGTTCGGCTCTTAGTAAGCAATTACATAAATGCCGATACCGGTTACAAAACGAGCCCCAGAATCGAAGTCGAGCCAAAGAAGGTGGTTCGCGTTTTCGCATTTGCAGCAGGGGAAGAGAATGGTGATTTTGGAAGTGTCGAGCCATTGGAGGTGTATGCGAGGTACAAGCGGGTAAGGGAGATTATGAGGGAGAGTGGATGTTGGGTTGATGAGGATCTCTATAGAATTCAGATCAAGAAGGCACTATGGAAACTGAAGAAGTAGTTTGGAGCGTTTCTTAGGGGGGCTGGAAGTGTAGGGTGTGTACGGAATGATCCATTGATGGCGGTACGGACCAGAAGGCTTTCTGTTACGGTGTTTGCATGTTTCCATTGGTGGGCTTGGTACAACGCTCTATATGACTTTGGATCAAATCTTCTCTACTAAATCTGGGTTTCAATGAAGTGAGGATGAATGCCGCTATGGGAACCGAAACCAATATCAAGAGGTTTAACTGCTCGATCAGTCAATCAACAGTCACTCAGCTAATCGACTTCAACGCATGTATTTCCATGCTACATTTGCTAATGTGACTTTTTATGTATTCCCCAGAGGAAATCTTACTGTACGTGGCGGTGCCCATCTTTCAGCAGTACAGACATCGTAAAAGAATAATGGCCTGTTAGTGACAACGCTATAATTGGTGTCGGGAGTTGCCTAGCTCCCACCCTTGTATCTAGCACGTAAACGTTTCTCTAATTGGATGTCACTCGCATTCGATACCTGTCTGGTGGGGTAGCACCAAACTGCCGATGAATCTTCAGTTGCTACCCCACCTGAACAGTCTCCGCTCAACATCATCGAACAAGGCTGCTACATAGCACTGATCGGTGTCACTCAATGACAACAACGAACCCACCGGTGTTGGGACTCTTAGTTGCTAAATCTACCAGGCAATTATCACCCGAGGACGTCGAGCACTGCTGGCTGTGATGTTATTGGCGTCACCCGCGAGCGACACACCGCACGTGACCCTACCATCACCCCACAGCTGCTGGACATAACCACACGTCCATATCTAGCAAAATACCTACTGGGTGTAACTCATTTGATATATGAAGCGCCCGGACACCATTGCCTTGATGTGCAAGAAGCGGTCAACAAAGAGGGACCGTTGCCTTCCAATTACTGCTGAATACTGGCAAGGCTATTGGAAAGCCACGAGACTGCTTTCCGCGCTTTGGTGAGGCAGACTGAAGGGTTGGTAATTCATTTTACTGACCCCCTAGCTGAACGGTTGAGGGTTATTGGACTTGGTAGAAGCACAAGGACACTTCCTGCATACAGGTGCAGCTGTTGGCCTGGATCTCGATTTGGACCCCAAACGTTGATGTCGTACCAAATCAGCCGGTCAGCCTTGGATGGTACTGCGCCGCATCAACCTCAAAAAGATGTCTCTTATAAACACCTGTCGTAGGGGTGCGAGGCATATCCCTTACATCACAATCACGAACATTTGAAAAGATATATCCCACAGCTTTTGGCCGTTGAGCCGCTGATCTCGCATCATGGCTCCGACATTAAAACAATTTAACGTCGCTACAAGTATGAGTTACGAAGCTCATACGAGGCTCCAAGTGCTAATTTATTTGACTAGGTCAACGTCTATCTCAAGAGAATCATGTAAAGAAACACGCAACGCGTCGACGAGGCCAACGCGATGGACCGCTCCGACTTCAACTGCGATTCCTCACCGTGACCGATCCGTCGTATTTCAGGAATGACGAAACGAGACGCAGTGTGCGTTCGCACGCAATGTCATATCACCGGAATAAACCACGAAAAGAGGCCAGGCTACCTCAGGAATGCTCCGAAGTACCAGCCACAAAAGAGCCTCCTGCCTCAGGAGAACACGTCCTACACAATGGCCGGGATCATGAAAATACATCAGGGGAACTGGGAGATAGTCTGCAACGGCAGCACAGAGATGAAACAAGCCCAGCTGCAAGCTGGCGTGCTCACAACAGCATCATACTTGAACACATGCCACGATCTAACCGACAGCTTTGCGCCACACGCGCCCTGCTGACGTTGACTAGTACCCAGGCTAATTCAGACGGCTGTGACCATGTTGAGAGTCAAGAAGAGCGCATCCTACGTCTCTTCACGGCCCAAGTAACTACATTGTGCCAGATTGGAGATGGCGTGGATCCGTTCCGCGCATTACCAAGTTTCAAAAATCCGGAGGTCAATTCACTCTTCCTCAAGCGTCATTGTAAGCATACAATTTCACAATTCATTCACCCGAAGCGCGTAATTACTAGCCCAATCAGGTATCCGGACATTTGCGAGCGATTCGTTCCACGTCAAATGGCTTCCTGTCATGCTTTCTGATAGCGAAGTCATGCTCAGTTCTGCAATCCTAGCTTCCGTTTGGCTAGACACGCATTCAGAGATTCCAGGCGAAAGCAAGCAAACCCGCTTGCTAAAGGACGAGATTATCGGTATGGTTAATAAGCGGCTGCGAAAGAAAAGCACTCGTTCATCAGATTCAACAATCATGGTCGTGCTTCACTTGCTCATGGGAGAGATATCAGGCTCCAATGAGAGGGCGCTTCGTGTACATGAACGGGGTATTGCAGATTTACTTCAGCATCGTGGTGGGCTACAGTGTTTGGGCAATGAAATCCTAGCAGAGACATGCACAGCGTGAGCAAACCCTCTCGCAAATCGACGTTGTGCTAATCTTGCATGTTAGGGTCTGCTATCACGGTGACTTGATCTGCGAAGCCAAACCTCTACCTCATCTCGCCACTGATCTACTAGTCGTAAACCCACCAACTATTGACGATGTTGAAATACCCGAGTCGCCTATATTTTGCCCTAGAACACACTTTACGACGATTGCTAGCGACTCGCATTGCTCGACTCCGACACGTGATTTACTTCGAGACATGCGCGACTTGACCGATCTCTTCATTTCTCAAGAAGCCGCATCTGAGGCTTTTTGCGACATTTGCAAGGTAGATGCCACATGTTGGAAACAGCGCAACGCTGAGTACCGTAGTAGAGTCACTGCAATTCGAAAGCGCTTGACTAGGCTCCCCTCAGCACATGTTCCAGACCTCCCCACTTCCAATGACTGGATTTTCGAGGCCTGCCGTATTACCGCGCTCATCTATACCGCTTCCGTCATATTACATCTACCTTTCTCTACTGCTGCTAACCCATGCCGAAACCCGCTAGTGGCAGAGTCGGAAGCGTTCGACTGTCTGGGATCTGGCACGAGCCATTTCAATATTCACTTGAGCGAAGCATTGTTCAAAGTACTGCGTCGTACTGCTGTTGCGGATGTTTGGGACAAGATGTCTGGTGTTTTGTACTGGGTAAGTACCGTTGGCGCTGCGGCAGCTCGTTCGTTTGTTGGAGAGGATGCAGATACCAAATGGGTCCGACAGTATCTTGTGGTTTACTCGACACGCACAATGGTCAAGCTGGTATTTGATCATGCAAACCCCATCTTGGTGTCACAGAAGAAGCTTCTGAAGATACAGCAGCTCATCAGCAGACCCGATGGTCGTGGCATGGAGAATATCACTTAAATCTCACTCCCGGTCACAAAGCTGAGAAGGGGTCGGTACACTTGACTTTCCAATGACGTTCATGTCCCGTCAACATGAAGCAGATTGACTGACGCAAAAGTGCAAGGATGGCAATCAGCACTGTGGCAATTATAGCACTTATCTTCTATTTTCTTTTTGGCTAAGGCGTGCGTTACCATGATAATATGCTCGAATATTAACAATCTTATAAAGAAACCAAAGCTGTACGATGGGCTATATCAAATTACAACCGTTGAGGAATATGACGTTATCTTATACGTCCGCACAAGAGCCACTTGTATTAGTGCCAAGCGAATTTTCCACGTGGTAGCATATCGTCAGCCGGTATTTCCCGTATTATAGAATCGAGACATCTATCACTAGCGACAATTTCCTTCCCCGTACCTTTTCCTATTTCAGGTCAGCGGACTACGCGGACATGTTCGGATCATGTATGGCGCGGTCACGCTGCTTCATTTCCACGTGACGTTGTGCGGGTTTCGGATTTAGCACCATCCGCTCCGCCCGACTCATCACACCCCTATGCTCGATACACGGGAGACACGGCGGACCACTGTACTTGGATCTCCGTAGTGACAAAAATTGAGTTGTGTCCAGTCACGAACTAATCACTTAGCATTTTTAGCTCTGCATGTGCTGCCTTATGTTGGCAGACTTGCTTGTGTTGGCATACATACTAGTACTGCATGGAGGGGGGCATATTAATAACCTTCTTCCGGGATTGTCGCGTGATCAAATTTGACGCCACATAGTGCTGTGTACGGCTTGAAAAGCCCAACAATGGTATGGTACTGCACCTGCTCCAACTGACCGCCTCCACAGGTTTACAAGGGTTTGGTCGGAAAGCGTCTCCTTCGGGGGCCAGCGCGGATCGTCGTCGGTACGTTTCGTCCGCTGCCCTGCGTTATGACAGTCATCGCGCAAGCCGGACAAGTCAGAAGTCCCAGAATAGCTAGTTTTCTGAAGGGACGCGTGTGGCGCGGATGCACTGTGGCTGGAATGCCTGTCTAGAGCTTAAGGGCCTGTTTACGTCCGCGGTTGCGTTTTGCGTTTTACATTTTCATTACCGAATTGGGGCTGCGCTCTACCAAACAGGGTAGCGTTTTCAAAAACGCAAAACGCATCCGCGGGAGTGAACAGGCCGTAATTTCGAGCAAAGCCTTGAGGCATTATAAAAAGACTCAGTCACATGCACACCTTGGTCAAGACGCGCGCATGTGGTGCAAAAAGTATCCTTTGTAAGACTTTGTAAGATTTCTAATACAAAAGCAACTTTGAAATAAATGGCTTGCTTGGATGCCTTGAAGCGCCCAGCGCCCTGTCTTGGAGCTGGTGACCTCGCAACTCCTTCCCTCTCAACAAGTCAAGCGACCACACAAGGGCAATGTGCATTGATATCCAACCCTCCGATCCCTCTCGATGACGCTGGCGGCTGCCAACTCGTCCGAGATCAGGACACGGGGGTCGCTTACGACTTCCTTGAGTTCCGATTGGCGATGTAGACACACTTTGCTCGGCTAGGCCAGGGTCTACCTGCATGATACACTACCGAGTCACAATGAAAGGCCTTTGTATAAAACTTCAACGTCCACATGAAAGGGGTCCAAAGGGGGAATGTTGTCTTAGGAAACAGTCGTTTACTAACCTTTTCTCCGTCACCATGGTTCTCGTTACCCGCTTCTGGCTACCAGAGCACCGCAAACACGATGCGGATCAAGAAGACAAACTCACCAAAGATACCAAGGCTGGACAGCAAACCCAAGTCACGCCAACATCAATCTCTCTCAAGCGACTATTCTTACCAAAGCAAGATTCAGCAAAGACTCCATGGGTTCCAAATATCTCGACCATTATCAAAGCTGCAGATGAGGGTCTGATTTCTTCCGCACTATTCACAACTCTGCAGGAAGAAGACGGACAAATACCACTCAGCGCTCTATACCAAGCATTTGAAAAAGAAATTCGCGCTCGTTGTCCTCTCGAGAGATATCCATACGCCACAGATGTAACAAGAGGCCATGCCCTGACAAGGAAACCTTCAGGAGCCCTTGGCCGGTCCAAATCGGTATCGGGGGCTTCGCGGGCAGAGGCAAGCTTGAAAATGCAGAGGAAGAGTACGGACTTGTCGATGACAGAACTGGGACGGAATAGGGGTCTTGTTATAAAGAAGTGGTCGTCACCTCTGGTGTCGGTGCGTAACGGACTACCAAATGATGGAAGTCGTCAACCCGGGAAAAAGGCATGGGCCAAAGAGGGACAGAAAGCAAAAGTTGAAAAAGGCCTGACAACCATAACGATCACACCCGCCGAACTCACCGCCCTTGCCATAATGCTCGGGAGCGAACCGAAGCGCAATGTCGACAAGACAGCGTTAATCTCAGAGACAGGCGCCTACAACATCTCCATCGTCCCCGTACAAACAGGCGGATCAAAATACCACATCACCCTCCAGCAAACCAAGCGCAACAAATGCCAGTGGCACGCTCCAGACTCCGGCATCTCCCCCCTTTTCGCAAAGCACCTCGCCGTCGGCTCCCTCCCCTACATCCAAGACGCTCAAAACATACACAGCATCCTCATCACTCCCTCAACCCTCTCAGCCATCCAGTCAGGCTCCCCCCTCTCCACCACCGCCAACTCAACGCCCACCCGCCAAACCACCCTCCTCTCCTCCCTCCCCTCGTCTCTCCCCCCAAGATTCCACATCCTCACCCCCACAGCCTCCCTCCAACCCCCCACCACCCTTCTCAACGCCATCGCCTCCTTGCCCTTCTCGCGCGGCCTCACCCCCCTCGCCTCAACCCCCCTCATAAGAACAATCTCCTTCATCGCCACCGGCGGCGTTAGCCCGGGAAAACTCCTCCCCCGCCTCGAAGCCCTCGTCGCAAAACTGCACCGCCACTCGCCACACCTCTCCCTCTTCGGCGCCCTCTACGAACAGCGCAACGCAAAAGCCCTACATCGCGAGCACGAGCGCCTGCGCCGTCTGGCTCTCGACCCTGCGACCCCGGACCCGCGCGCTGACAAGGCGGCGAGGATGTCGCGGTACGTGGCGCTGCTGGAGCGGCTGATGGCCCTGGTGCCAGATTCGAGGCCGAGCGAGGTGCTGCACAAGGTGGAGGAAGGGGTGAGGCGTGAGATTGCCGAGGCGTATGCTAGGGCTACGGGCACCGGCGCGTCGAGGGCTGGTTCTGCGGCGGCGTCGGCTGCGCAGCTCGCTGTGCCAGCAGTCAAGTCGGAGAGTCCGGAGCAAAGGCTACCACGGCGGTCTAATCGCTCGAGTCTCGCTTCGCGGGCTTCGACGGGGTCGAGTGCGAGTTTTGGGCTTGATGATGGTGTTGGAGGGGATCTGGGCAAGCAGATTGAGAGGGTGCTTAAGGCGGAGCTGCCGTTGGATGTTCGCACTGTGGCGTTTGTGGCGCGTATGGTGATTGTGGCGTGGACTTTGAGTGTAGATGGTGTGGCTTTCGAGGGCGAAGAGGGAGAGAGCGAACAAGGGGACTACAAGATTCCGGATTTCACTGGCTGGGACAGAATCGTCATGTCGTAAAAAACTCTTTCTTTTGTTGTTGGGTCTTCTCTATTTTCTTTTCTGTTACCACTAAGACACCATCCATACCCTATTTTTTCCGTTTCCTTTGGGGTGGAATATTATCTGCTATAATACTGTGGTACTGGAATGCGATCATCGCTCCAACCTAGAAGTACTAGGCCCTCATCCATACTTTGCCTAGAAATTCCATGTCCTCATCAATCGTTACAGGTCCCCCTCCCTCCCCTCTTCTTCGTACCTAAACCAAAACTCTAATTCTTTTCGTCCGCATATTTGTCCGTCTCTTCAAAGCCCTGAAATGTACGCGGGATCTTGGTACGAAGACAGGAAAACATGACAAGGCTTACCTACACGAAACCCGGATACAGAGATGTCCCGCAGTAGTTCCAGGTGACCCGGAACATCACACGGTTCGGTAACGAGGGTTGTTGAGGCTTCCAGGTTCTTACTCGGGACGAGACAGGACAAGACGCAAGGATCGTACGTAAGATCAGAAGAAATTCAGGAGATGAATGCATGATTCATGTAGTATGTAGGTAGTAATATTACGTCTTAGCTACACACATCAATCTATTAGCAGTTCCAAAAGCGTGAAAACTACACAATATCTCTATTATTTTAAAACCCCCTAACCATTTTGCCGTCTATGTGCAACAGAAAATCACCTTATTCCGGCCCCATAACCTCCAACCCCTTACAGACTCCTACCCAGCCATCTCTCAAACTCTCCCAAACAACCTCCATGCTCTCTTCCTCCAGCCCATCCCGCTTACGTTCCCTCCTGTCGATTCGATCGCCTGTCCCATCCGCCATCATAGCGGTGATACGGTCACGCTTGCTAGGTCTCTCACTAAGTAGTGTAGTACTTGTTTTCAAGCCTTTACCATCAAGTTCGCCTTTGACTTCCCTGCCTCTGCGGACGGGACCGTGGATGGTGGCAGGGGTGATGAGTGTGCTATCGAGGAGGGCGTTCCAGCGGGAGAGGTACATGCCCGGGCCATGGGTTGTGCCCTTGCTGTTTTGTGATGAGGAACTTGTTGGTCGCATGATTGATTCTAGACGAGATTGTGATGTTGATTTAAGGGTTGTGAGGTGCTCTTCGTGTTTGTTGAGAAGCTGTTTCAGCTCGTCTTGCTTTTCTTTACTTAAAGTCTCGAATATAGAGTGTAGCGGTGCCGTCATGTTTCCTGCACCACCCTCGCCTCGCTCTTCGGCTTCTATTGCACGTTGGTCGACTCGGAATTCGGAGAATATGCGCTTTGCGTAGACTAGGAAATCCTGTCCAAGATCTGGTGCGTTCTTGGTGACCTGGTGTAGGAACTTGTGAATCGAAGGCGCGTGCCTTCTGAGCAGCTGTACAAACTCCTCGACTGTAGGAGCGTCGCTTGCTTCTCGATCCAGAATACTAGCAGGATCTGGTGAGCTTGGACGCGATTTGGAAGCCTCACGGCTTCGGTAGCCACCTTTTTTCTTGGGCTTGGCAGTCTTAATCAAATCAGTAATAAACGCTTCGGCATCAGTGACAGTGCCAGACAGATCAACGGCATTGTGTATGGCCCGGATGACGGGATCCATGCCTGCGACAGCGTCGCGAATTGTTGAGGTCAAGATGTCAGGGTTGGATTTACAAAGAACTTTTGTGAGTTCCTCGCGGTCGCGAATAGAGAGGTATGTACTGAAGTACTCCATGGCCACGCTGTGTTGGCATTCGTTGAGCGATTCGGCATCAACCTTGTACGGTGGATCAGAGGTCTCAAGAATGACTGCCGCCATCGATTTGGATTCTGAGATTGACTGGCTTCTTGCTGCTTCATGCTTCTCTCTCGGTGCGTATACAAATGTCTTGATTGCTTTGAAAACCCTCTTGTCTGGAGCATTGCGCGATGTCTCGAGTTTAGTTGCCCGCTTCTGAAACTCCGATGTATCCCATGCTAGCACTGTAGAAATGATTTGTTGCAAAAGGTTCATACCGTCATTCGCATTATTAGTAAGACCTATCCAGTTAGTCATAGCTGTCACAGACAACTTTGCCAGGACCAGCCTGACCATGCCGTTGATCATAGTAGCGGCGTTACCAACGCGTAGTGTTTGCTTGATTACGATGTATGGAATAAGACGGTGCAGATTCTCGAGGAGTCGGACAAGGTATTGACCGTCGGGCGACATGATAAAAATATGGTGGAGGAAAGAGGCGGCACTGGTACTATTAGAAGCAGTACGAATATGCTGTGCGAGTACTCACTTCAACAGCATATACTCATGCGCTGCTTGTAGACTACTGGGATGATCTTCGAGTTTTGGAGTCGTCTTGACTTTCTCATACAGTTCATCAAGAGCATTGCCGTAAATCGACTCGTGTACCAGCTCTTCGAAACCCTGGATGACGTCCTCGGGTTTGCTGATATCATACTCTTTCTTGCTTTCTTTCTGCTTCCTCGAGTAACCTCCCAACATGCCCCTCGCAACGTACTCGGCAATACTACTTGCCGCCGTTGCGAGCGCTTTCCTGCTACCAATAGTGCCCTTGTCGTAACTCTCGCTCAGTTCTGCTTCGGCTATTTTTGCGAGCAGCGTCTGGATCTTTTCAGACCACCACGCCTCTCCAAAGTTTCTGATAGCGGGGTTACACAGCGCAAACTTGTTGAGCATGTTCTGCAGTAACGGGCTCGTCGACTGCACGCCGTCAGCCTTGCGAAACGGGTAGCCATACTGGTCGATGGTCGAAGGGTATTTGAATGCTTCAATCTCAGCGTAGACTTGGTGGTGGATCAAGATATCAAAGAGAGCGTGTGTCTGGGCGGGTGTGAGGGGTCGGGTTGTCGACATGGCTGCGGGAGGTGTATGACACCAGGTTCAGAAGTGTAGAATAAATCCATGCCTGGTCGAAGACGAGGATTGACGCGGATGCGCCGACGACACGCGGGGTACGTCATCTTGCCTGGTGGCTTGGCAGATTGGCGACATGGTCTGTTGCTACGTAGATCTTAGATCTTGCATGTTAGCTTTAGACCTATTAATACCGCAAGGGGATGTATGGGTTGGGCGTAAGATTTCTGAGAAAAAGACTGCTAAAAACCGGGATCAGGTGCTCTGACCTGATGTTCGCTCACTATACAGCAACTTGAGCATACAGCCAGGGCGCATACTAAAAGGATATCTTACATGGCGCTTTAAAAAGCACAGCAATAACAACCAAGGGCAGGAAATCAAAGTCTAGTATGCGAGAAAATAGTCTGAAGTATCCTCAACCACCTCTTTCCCATTCGTTCTGTCCTTGTCAAGTCTACAACTTCGCCCCTCTTTTGTCTCCCATATCCAGCAAAAACCTCCCAAAATATTCCTCAAGCTTTTCTCCAGCTGATCTATCCAATGCCAAAACTACGCCTACCCATCCATCCGGCCTCAAGACAAATATGCCGCCTCATACGCAGACGATACACTCCCTCCCAAAACAACCGTAATCCATGACACCGGCACCTCACCACCACCACTACCCAACCACACCACTCTCCCCACCGCCGCCGCAAACTCCTCAAGCTGTCCCCTCTCCCCCTGCACCTCCCTCGTAAAAACCAACACATACAATCCCGCAAAATTCGGCGTCTGAGCTAGCAACTGCGTCCCTTCCTACGTCCCTGGCTTAGTGAGCTTAACATCCGGTGCCCTCTGCCCCGCGCCCACCGTCTTCGACACAAGCCCCATTTCCTCGGTAGAAGAACCAATGCCAAAATTCGAATGCCCATCCTCCTCATAAAAATGCCCAATCCACTACTAAACCCCGCCGCCTCCGCCATAACAGCCCCAAGAACCTCATTCGGATCCGAATCCAGATCCCCCTTCCATCCCTCCGGCAGCTGCATCGTCATAAGCTGTGAAATATCCTTGTCTTACTTGATCAAACGCTGGACATTGGGTAGACGCTCTGCCTCATACGAGCGCAGGAGGTTGGAATACGCAACGCCTTTCAGCACAAGCGATAACTTCCAAGCTAGGTTGACGGCATCGTGGATCCCAGTGTTCATGCCCTGAGCTGTGCCGCTGCTATGCTTGTGACATGCGTCACCGACTAGAAAATGCAGTCGTGTACGAAGAAGGACCGAGCGATGCGTTGGCCTACTACGTAGATGGTCCACCAGCCCACCAGTTTGAAGCGGATGGAAAAAGGCTTTACGGCTTCGATGGCTTCTTGTACAGAGGCTTCCTGGGTGAATTCAGGATAAGCTTTTTAGCGCGCGCGCTCGTAAAGGCGAGACCGATGCGTGTGGCGCTGCGGTCGAGGGGCGCCCACAGGACGTTACCGTGTGTGGGGCTTTCGATGGCGCAGTAGGTACGGGGTTGGGGTGACTTATTTCAAGGACGCCGTCGATGCGGATCCATTTGTCTTCGGTGGAGGTGCCATCGAAGGGGATATTGAGGGTGCGGCGGACAAAGGATTTGCCTCCGTCGGCGCCGATTAGGTAGCGGCATTTTGCTATGCTTTGGTCTTTTGTTTCGCTGTGCTCGATCGTGGCTAGGATTCTGTATCCGCTAGGCTTGACATCTTGTAGTATCTGAACATCGACCAGTGTGTACGGAGCTTGTAGCTCGATGCCTTCCTTCTTCATTGCGGTCCGAAATATGTCTTCTTGGTACTTTTGCCGCAATACCAACGCAAAGTCCCACTCTGCATCCTTCCTATTTTGCATAAATGCCCAGCCTCTGCCCTCAACTTCATTGCCATGTCTGTCGTAGTTAGCCGTCTCACGGCAGGCGAAGCATTGCTGGGCGAGAGAGTCTGCAAGGCCGAGTTGCTCGAGCATCTCTAAACTACGGGGGAAGAGAGTGATGGCGCGGCCCTACTGGTCTTGCGATGACTTGAAATGCTTCTCAATAATTTTGATTCGGTATTGTGAACGGTCAAGATTGCGTGCAAGTTGATACGCGGTAATGAGACCTGGTTGAGAATGTTAGAGTCGTTGGCATCGGACGAGTGTTCTTTACATACCGGCTGGTCCTCCGCCTACCACCAGGACGTCAATTTGTTCTAGTATAGCTACCTCGTGGCTTGCCATTTTACCTAGTCGGAACAGCTTTAAGCCTAGATTTAGACATAATCATGTTCAAAGGAAACAACCTCCATTGGCTTTGGATAAGCCACAATTGGACCGGAGGATATGCGAACCATCAGGCCCATGATAGGTGTACTCAAAAGCGACTGCATTCTGTTAGTCATCGCGTCTACACGGTGATACGTCGCACAGCAAGTGCCTGCATGCGAAGGAAGCAAGAATGGGGTATGACGCAAGCCGTATCAGTGTCTGATAAGATAAGCCGGCTGGATGAGCCGAGGCGACGGTGATCGACTAAGCGCGTCAATCAGGAACGAAGCAGTATTGGCTATGGATGCTGGTTCAAGCTCGCTCTCGATCAAATCTTGTTTTCAAATTCATTTGCACACTACATCTCTTATACAAATTTAAGGTCGAGGTTATCACTCCACCAATCAACCAATCTACAGCTTTGCATCTAGTCAGCCCAAGTAGCCGCTTGCACTCAGCCACTCCCGCACGACCTTCTCGTCTCGTGCAGCATAGGCAGCATAACTGCGGATCGTGTCATCCACAACCTCAAGACCCTTGTTGTAACCTCTAGTATCCTTGTTGGAGAAGAATTTCTGAATGTCGTCCGCGACAGCAGCATCGGTAAACTTGTTAAGACCAAATCTTAAGAAGCGCTCTAGAACAACTGGGTTTCCAGAAAGTGCAGGATGAACCTTGGAATCCCAGTTGTCGCGGATGTAGTTCCATACTTCTACGCGCACCTTTGAATTATTTGCAAGAGCAATGGTTGATGAGTGCTTGTCTTGCATGGCTACGGCATCTGAGAAGACAAAGTCCATGACTTGCTTCGCAAGCCCAGGTGTTTGCACACGACCAAGCGAGCCCAAGCAAATTTCCTTGCCGTCAATGGACGTTGTGTTAAGGTATTCATTCTGTACAGCCTTGAGCGCTGACTCACCACGGTTCTTGATAGCCGTGGAAAAGACAGCGCGGCGGAGCGAAGGGTGAATGGCTTTCTTGTCTCCACCAGAGACATATGCGTCGAATCTCTTCAGCGCCTCATAAACAGTAGCCTGGTGACCAACGATGCCGGCAGATAGGAGAAGGCTAGCACGCAGCTGACCGACAAGATAGCTCTCACCATCCTTGAACTCCCATCCAACCTTCTCGACAGCCGGTGTAATCAGCTTGAGGTGGTACTTTCTCAAAGCTTCACTGATATCCTCACTACCGGAGAACACACTGCGGACGTTACCGATGTTGGTAAGAATTTGGGACCAGACAAGGTAGTCAGATTCGTCCTGGAAGCGCTCTGCTAGTGCGAGAAGGCCAGCAGTGGAGCCGTATCCAGCTACAGCATTGGCATATGCGTCACCAACAAGACCAATCTTGTCCTGTACGGTGAGCTGGTCGCGGGCTTCTCCGAGCTTCTTCAGGCGGTCAGGAGGGTAGTTAGTTCTGTAGAAACCAGTAAGATTCTTGTTGAGCTGGTAGAAACCTTGGCTGACATCTCGGACTGTGTCTTCCTTTTGTGTCAAGGCAGTGGTTCCGTGAACGGATGCCGTAGATGGTGAATCACCGGTGTGGAGACCCAGTGGAATCCACCAAGTAGTTTGGTCCTCTTCCGGCTTGACGTTGCCGGCGAGAAGGAAGCGTTGTTGGCGAAGCCCAATTTGGCCAGGCTCTTCGGCGACGGTCACGACAGGGAAACCTATCCTGCAGACCCAGTGGTCCATGAAACTGTTGACATCCTGACCGGAAGCCTTACTCAGAGCGGACCATAGATCATTGGTAGTTGCGTTGGAGTACTGATGGGCCTTGAGGTAGTCGGCAACACCTTGCAAGAAGACCTTCTCACCAAGATGAGCACTCAGCATGCGAATGACAGAAGATCCCTTCAGGTAAGAAATGTGATCGAAGATCTGGTCAACCTCCAGGCCGTCGTATACAGGCACTTCGATGGGGTGAGATGTGCGCAGAGCGTCAAGAGCGAAAGCTTGTTGCACGGAATCAGTCTGGGAAAATTGTCAGCAAGCTAGTAGAATAGATACCTCGCGATTTATGACGTACGACAAACTGTCCCCAGACATTCCACTCTAAACTTTTCGTCAGCGTGGATTTTAGGAGTGCGTAAAGAGGTCATACCTGGATAGAGGTGGTCAATAGCAAGCCATCCGACCCAGGTAGCAAACCCCTCGTTGAGCCACAGCTCGCTCCACCAGTCCATAGTGACAAGGTTGCCGAACCACTGATGGGCAAGCTCGTGAGCTACAACATAGGCTACCCGGTTTCGGTAGCTGTCTGCGGAAGTCGCAGGGTCAAAAAGCACTGCAGTCGTTCTGAAGCTGTATCAGTACTATATTCAAGTCATACGGATTCCCAAGACCTACCTGTAAGTGATGAGGCCCCAGTTCTCCATGGCTCCGTGTGACTAGAAAACAAGGTCAGTGTTACGCAACTATAGGGGAGGGACTACACGTATAATTGGCTGAAGAGTCAACGCAATGTTCGGTGCACCCCACAGTTGTACTTACAAATTCATGAACAGCTAACAGGTCGACCTTGGGAAGAGGATAATCAATCTGGAAGATTTCGGAAAAGTGGTCCACAATCTTGTGGCAGTTGTCCAAGGCGAAGCGTCCCTGTTCCTTCAGACCGCGAGTCGTGTAGACCCTGACTGGGATGTTCTTGCCGTTGTACTTGCGCTCAGTGAAAGCCTCGACGTACTCGAAGTCACCAATAGCCCATGCCAAGAGGTATGTCGACATGACGGGCGACCTCTCGAAAGCAACGGTGTGGAAGCCGTCCCGCTTGCTTGGCTTGATTTCCTTCTCAGGCATGTTGCTGAGCGCAACCTGGTCCTTGGGAACTTCAAGCTCAACGTCAAACGTAGCTTTGAGGTTGGGTTCGTCGAAACAAGGGAAGGCGCGGCGGGCATCGCAAGCTTCGAACTGAGTGCTGAACATGTAGTGGAACTCATCATCCTTGGCTACAGACGCAGGAACTTCGCCTTTAGGCTTGTATTTAGAGCGGTAGAAACCAGCCATGACGTTGTTGACAGCGCCCTGGAACTGGATCTCCAGCACAGTGTCGCCAGTGTAGGTGATACTGTCGCCAAAGTTCAGCGTAACCTGCTGCCTCTTCTCATCGTAGCTGAAGTCTTTGGCAGGGTATGTCTTGTCGCCAGCCTTCAGCTCAGCGCTCTTGAGCTTGAGCTGGTGTGCGTTGAGAACAAGGGTGCTGAAGCCGTCATCCTTGGTAATCTTTGTGTCGATCTTAACGGTTCCGTGGTAGCCAAACTTGCCGCCGAACTCGAGGTCGTAGAGGGAGAGGTCATAGTGCGAGGGTTTGGCCCTATCGAACAATTGTCAGATTCTCCTGGGTCTGATAATGGGCAGAATGTAATGCAGTTTACGGACCATGCTGGGAGGACATCGCGATCTGAAGCCATGTTTGCGAAGCTGCTGGTAACCTCGCTTTGACACAGCCTCTTTTGGATGCCGAATGCTACTGCAGACCGGGGACGCGGTCTCAATTGGGTGCGAGGGGTAGAGCAGAGCTGCTTGGTTGCTGACGAAAAGCTTCTGGAGCGCTCGAGGTGGGCTGAGCAAAGATAGGGCGAAGTAGGAGGGGAAAGTGGGCCTGTAAGCAACAGACGCGAAGTGTGTTTGGTGTCGAGCCGGGCACGAACCAGATGTCGAGAGCAGAGTCTCGCAGAGGCAGAGAGGGCAGCCAGCTTGGAGGGCAAAACGAGGGGCAAGATTACTCAAGAGCGGGCTTCAATGGCACAAGACGACGCATGAGGACTGAGAGGGGAAGGTGGGCGTGCGGCATGTCGGATGCCCCACCTCTCGAGACGATCCCCGCGGCGGCGTGTTTAGCGCGGGGTGCTTGAGATGCGGCTGCTAGTACGCATACGCATCCATCGATATAACTGAATGTGAGTGCGAGAGTGGCTGTTATCTCGACATGTGACATGCGCGTCATGGACTGCGCTGGTATGGGTGGGTGGAGGCGTTCCAGACAATGTCCTAGGCCACCACTCCTGGCCAGGCAAACCCTCGCAATTGCCGTCCTCTCCTCTCCCATACCGCACAAATTCATACATCATGTACAGGCGCGATCCAGAAAATGGTGCATAGTAAATGGTACTTTTGTATCGTGGCAATCCCGATTACGCCATGCAAATGCTTCAGTTCCACGCCTAGTCATGCAAGGATGTCTTTTCCACGCCAACCAAGCTGTCTGTCCACAGAACGCCGCACAAATACTTACACTTCCACACGTAGGCTGCCACGTGCTGCACTTCTCTTTGCTCAGACTCGGATGAGCACATCGAGACATTGGATCCGCCATTCCTTCTTCCCCAGCAAGCCCTTGACCCACTCGTAACTCTGCGCGTCGCTCGCCTGGCCCAGTCCAATCTTTCCTTTGACTCCTTCCACCGCAGCCTTGACTACAACCTGTGCTGTGTGGTTCGCAGCCTGTGCCAGTACTCCAGCTGTTTCCGACACACTGCCATTGAGCGCCAGCTCCGCGCTATCCGACAGCGGTGCATCAAACCATGGCGTGTGGAAGTCGAAGAGCGCAACAACAAGGATGAAAAGGAGTAGCGAGCAATACACGCACGGTCGGTTCAGGAAGTACGTAGCCGATATGAAGAGGACAAGGTAGACGGGAGATGCATGAGTTCGCAGTCTGGCCACGACAGTCAGTATGTGCCTAGCGCCGCCGTCAAGAGGGGGGCGATGAGACGCCTTACTCACAAGAAGAAAAGCACTGGTATCCAGCTTCGCAGACAAAACATTGTTGCGTCTTCAGGATGAGGGCAGTGTCGATTGCCAGGCGCGCAGGCGCGCTACGCTATTTGAGGGCTTCGAGTCGCCTTCGTGAATCGCTTGAGATGCAGAGCAGCGGTCTACAGGAGGATGGCAGTTGAGACACTGGATGCTCTGCTTTCTTATCACTAAGCACCGATAGTGGCGAATATGTAGCCGGTGGAAGACGGGTGGTCAAGGTAAGACAGCGAGTGAGAATATCGATACGGGGTACGAGGACAAAACAGGGCGGGCAGGCTGCCAGTGAGATGAAATGGTGCTAAGTTGCTGGCGGCGGGCTAGGGTCAGTTGATGGACGAGCCCTCCCGCCACCGTCGCTGAATGGCGCTTGCGTGCATACAGGTATGCACTGCATCACGTGCTTCAGCCTTGTCAATCAAGCTTCGTGACGCGACATTACCCTGATACATGCGCGTTCCGCCCACTTCTACTGACAGTGAGCGTGTCGCCGTATGTGAATGCTCATAACAATGTATCTGCTTGCACATTCGTCCGTAGTGCGCAGGGAGTCGGACTTGGCAGTTTCGAATATCACGTGCCTAGGCCAGCTACACAGTAGGTCAACATGTTTCATTGCCAAGTCTCAGTATACATAGTCATTGGTATCTTGATGCGAGCTCCGTATAGCCCGTTTTCTTACGTCGCCCAACGTGCACAACACCTATCTAGGCAACTCCCGTGCACCTTTCCCAACCCATTTGCATCCTCGTCCATTCACCAAAATGCCCAGAAAACGCCTCCCTAAGTAGATATACCAGTACAGGAAGCCAAAGTGACTCCGTATTCGGCCGCCGGCAGCAGAAGGAGGGTAGCCCTCATCATGGGTTCGTCTATACGGGCAAGTTGAACTTCTTGCCTTGAATGACCCTGGTAAGCGTTGGTTAGTCATCTGACCACTCATTCATCAGAACTAGACAACTTACTTTGTGTAGTAGATGTAGAAGAAATCAGAGTACAGAATGGTTTGAATAATACCCGCAATCACGGCGATTGGGTCGTAGAACTTGGGTACTTCAAAGAAGTAGCGGTAGATCCAGTTGGGAATGTACAGCGCTCTGTACGCGCCGAGTGCAAAAAGATAGTGGGTTGTAATTGTCTCCGCCTCGCCAGTCCGCTGAAGCATAAAGAGCTGTGGCAGAATCGCGACTGATTCTAGCCAGATGGAGAAAGCCCAGAGGATCTGTATGCTTGGTTAATACAACTCCTTGGCGATACTTGGACATGCCATACCTCGGAGAACGTGTACTTGTACGGAAACAAAACGGCCAGTACAGCGCTAGCTCCCAGAAGATACTGAACTTTGAACGTGTCTAAATTCGGGTCGTGGGTCGGCTTGTAATCATTGAGCATCAAGTAGACGGTGTAGGCAGACGTGCTGATGAAGATGATTTTGAACACGGTCAGGTAGAGGGACTTTGGCTCGTAAAAGGTCCATAGCAGGTCGACGTAGCGCGTAAGATAGACGATCAGGTAGAGGAATTGCGACTTGAATGAGATGCCAGAGGCGCTCTGAGAACAGGTTAGCTCGAACCTTTGCGCGGGACAGTAGACAATTCCAGCGTACGCTTGACGATTTCATCTTATGCAGAAGAATCAGGATGGAGAGTAAGTGGGATAAATCCCCTGTGCAAAGTCAGCAATGCCATGATCCCCCAGCGGGCGCCGTCTTGGTCGCGGCGGCCCTCGCTCTCCATTCTGCATACCCAAAAGTCGGAAAAGATTCATCATGGCGGCGGGTGTGTCGCTGGGCGCTTCTAGGAAAGCAGCAAATGTTTGGCGACAAGAGGTGGTGTGGGCGTGGAGATTCGCACTTTCTCACATAAAAAGACACGTTCCGACAGCTCTCTGTACGTAAGGACGGATGGAGCTACGTAGCCCTTGCCTGCCAAGCCCGACCCCTGCCAGGAACGTCACCTCCGATCGTCGCCGCTCCCGCAGTGGTTCGCGTACCCAACACCTACCCTTCCACGATACATCTGCAGCCATTCTTGTCTTGTCAATTATATATGCCCGAGAGGCCGCCGCGTACAGAAAGTCAGCCAATGCGTCGAGTGTCAGCGTTGTTTACCTTGGACGCAGCTAGAGTCTAACACATCTACTATGATTCGAAACATCCATAGATCCCTGCACAAGTGATCTAAGCTAGCTCTCACACGTCTGGAGAGCCCGGAAATAGCACAACCACCTCCAGCCCTGCGTTGTCATGGCCTACTTGCTGGGGTGGAAAGATATCCTCCGGCCAATTCGTGATGGATATCGCCATCTGTTCCCTGCACCGGACACAGGGCCAACGCCTGAGGAGAGACGCAAACAACGCGATCTGGATCGGCTCAAAGGCTTCGCTTACTTTGACACGTTTGATCAATTAGAGGCATGGACAGAAGATGATTGCGACTCTTTTCAAAGAGCCAACACACCACGCATACAAACAGAGGATAGGAGCACAAACGATGGCCTCGGCAAAGCAGATGTTCTCTTGATCCATGATTACTCTGGAAATTACCATGATTATGAGAGCGTGCTGGCGACCGGTGTTGATACGGAGCTCTATTCCTGTGAACACCTTCAATTCGTTGATGTATTCATCTACTTCTCACACAAGCTTGTCTGTGTACCTCCGCCAACGTGGACGAATACCCTTCATCGCAACGGCGTCGAGGTTCTAGGTACTCTCCTAGTTGAGCCACAGACTGAGGGCTCTGAGCGTCTCCTACGGCATACGCGTGATGGTCAAGATATGAATTTTCCGTTGGCAAAAACGCTAGCAAGAGTTGCTGCGCATTATGGCTTTGACGGCTGGCTTGTGAATATTGAAAGACGATTCCCGAATGATGTTTGGGACCCCGAAGTCCTCGAGGCCTTCCTCTGCCAGCTGAGAGCCGAAATGGGCAGTGCAACGAGGCTTATATGGTAGGGACAAACTCTGTTATTTTCTAGCCATTGCAACATTATAACGGTGTTTTAGGTATGATGCTCTTACTGTCTTGAACAAGATATCGTACCAGAATGCGCTGAGCACGTCCAACATCAAGTTCGCATCGGCCTGTGGAAGCATACTCACAAACTACTGTTGGAAAGACATTGAGACTGAAAACTCGCTGCAGCTTGCCTTGTCAAGCAAAATCTCGCCTAGAAACATTTTCTTTGGCATTGATGTGTGGGCGCAGAACAAATCCGGTTTCACTCACCCACGTGTTACGTATCCCGAATATGGGGGAGGGGGCACGAATACCGGCGTTGCTGTGGCGAAGCTTGCCGACCTAGGACTGTCAGCAGGTATATTTGCCCCAGCGTGGTCCTTTGAGCATTTCCCCGGAAAAGGTCGGGATGCTGAACGTGCAGTCTGGCAAGGAACCCCACTTCCGCGCGACACGGACTGCTCTTGTGGAGATTGTTTGTCGCGTCATCAGCCAGATGAGGCTTTTGCAATCCTCAAAAATGCGAAAGAGCGTGTGGCTGGTTCTGAAAAGTTCTTCTACACTGACTTCACGCGCGCCTTTGCTACGCATAACGACGCATCAAACGATCTCTTTGACGGCTGTAATACCCATGTAGAACTAGGTAGTCAGTCCATTCTTCCGCGCCCGACCATTCTTGGAGACAGACATCGAGCTGTTGAGCTTTCGCATCGTCTGGACAACAGCTCCGGTACTTCTCGCCTGGTAATCGAGGCCATACAAAACCAGCCAGATGGCGATGACACGACAGAGGCCTGGCTTCCACTTTTCAAACTCGACATGCCTGCAGATGGATCTTTACAAGCTGAAATTTACTGTGACAATGGATCATTACTAGCTGGCCATAGCATTGTCAGCTTTTACATTCGAACCACAGACTCTGTTTGCCTTGCCACCATCACACCCAGGAAAGGAATCCAGCGAACAGTATGCTCAGCAAAGTCTTTGGTGCCTGGTGCACGCATCCAGGAGCTCGGGGTCCATTTGAAAGGCTCAATCAGCACTGCTCTAGGCAAGACTATGCAGTTGCTGAACATCGCGAGTGTTCGTATTATGCAGACTTCCACTTTTCAAATGTGTTTTTCGCTCTCTATCGACCAAATCCAGCTTGAAAAGCGAGGTGAAGGAGATTGTGAGCGCATGCAGGTAGCGTGGAGCCTCAAGGACCATGGAAGAACCAGCTACAAAGACAGCGGAATTCCCTACAGCAACATTACAGGGCCTTTCTCCCATTTTGTCATCTACGTGGACGGAAGAATGCTGGGCAAAGCATACGCGTTGGAGCATATTCTGAAAAAACAATTCGTTGAGAAGAATGCGGGATCGACTGTGGAATTCGAGCTTTTTGGGGTAGGCTTCGACGGACAAACACTCACGAAGAGCAGCGCCAAGCTACTTCTACCTTGAGCTGACAGAGCCTCAAGGTTAACAATCTTGCACAATGCGCTCGAGTATATGCCCAAACACTGGGTTGTTAAACTAAGAATGGACTAGTGCGTCATCGACGTCATCGACTGCGAGGTACTTTGCCGGGTCGCATTTCAGCTTGTCGTGTATTACACCACTGAATAATGAGATTGCTCGCTCAGCAAGTAACGAGGTTGTCTGATACATTGCCTCGGGTTCATTATCAGTTACATCCGTCCGCATCCGTCTTCACAGCATCACTAGCCCGACGGCTTCATGCGTCCGCATTCACAATGAGCCCATCGAAGCGTAAACCTGAAAAAGAAAAATCACCCCCTAAGTCGAAGAGACCAAAGGTTGAGATACCTGCCTATCATCTTGCTCAGTCGAGACGAGATGGTGGTGAGATAGTTTGGCCCGCCAGGCGCGAACAAATCGAACGTGCGCGGACGATTATCAAAGAGTGGTAAGCCGCAATTTCTGGAATTCTCATCTACCATTTACTAATGATCAACAGTGCTACTGCTCAGACGCCGACTGTCATAATACCAGACAAGGATGCAGACGGCCTGTCTTCGGGTGCCATATTGTACCATACACTCACTACTCTCGGTTTATCATCTGATCATATATCTGTGTACTTTCCTCCAAAAGGCTCTAACGTCCATGAACAAAGCACAAAGGTAGCTCTTGCCACTATGTCGCCAGCTTATGTCTTTGTTCTAGATCAAGGTAGCAGAAAGAGTCCGCCACTGATTGACTCTCCACATACATGTCTTGTTATAGATCACCACTTTGCAGACGAAGGGGGTTTCCCAGAAGGTGCCGAGTATGTCACGGCTCATGACTGTCCTCCTGTTGCAACAAGTGCCCTCTTGACATACAACATCTGCCTGCCATTGCATACGGACTCGAATGACAAGATCTCCTGGCTTGCAGCATTGGGAACCCACGGCGATCTAGGAGGTACCATCAAGTGGGAGCCACCATTTCCAGATATGAAGGCCACTTTCAAACAGTACACGAAGAAGGCGATCAACGACGCCGTGGCCTTGGTAAACGCACCGAGACGGTCGGCAGCTTATAATGTCGAGGATGCGTGGGCTGCAGTGCTCTCTGCAGAAAGTCCTAGCTCAATTGTCAAAGACGAAAAACTTCGTAACGCGTCTTTAGAGGTACGACGTAAAACCGAGCGCTGCACCCATACACCGCCCACGTTCTCCGCGGACGCTACCATTGCCCTACTGTCGATATCCTCGGCTGCGCAGATTCATCCCGTTATCGCGACCCGCTGGTCGGGTACTTTGAAGTCAAACAAGCTGGAGATTGTAGTGTGTGCAAATGAGGGCTATCTTCCAGACAAAGTCAATTTCTCGTGTCGAGTTGCTAGATGTGCGCAGGCGAGAGAAGGGGAGGAGAAGATTGACATCATCAAGAAGCTTGAGGGCATTGTTGCTGATGACAAAGACCTGAGAGCAAGACTGGGAGCGAGCTTTGCAAGAGGACATAAAGAGGCTAGCGGTGGTATTGTGGGAAAGCAAGAGTGGGAAGAGTTCAAGAAATTAATGGGCGTGGGGGAGCGTACGAAGAAGACGGAACCTGCCACTAGAAAGGAGAAGCCAACACAGAGAAACACACTCGCCAACTACTTTGGCAAGCCCGCAAAGGCAAAGAGAGCATAGACAAGGTCACGTTTGGCCTGGATCGTGCAGCACGATAGATTAGCGCCGCCGTCGCCACCGTTATACGGAAGAGGCGCCAATAAAACCCGGGGCACGATTAAGGGGTTGCAGCAGCAGCTGGGAATGCGACAACATTCAATCTAATCCGGTCGCACTTGAAATGAAAGCCTCCGCTAGTGACGTTCTTTTACATGTTCGACTTATTCGCGAACCGGCGTATCGGCCTCGAAGCCGGAAGATCTCGACTAGGCGTTGAAAACACAGAGGCGACCAATGGTACTATAGTGGCTTTGTTATGTTTCGAATATGGATGAGGTGGGTCTAGTGGGCGCTGCATGTCTAGGATGTTGACTTTATCCAGTCGACGCGCTCCGTGTTGTCGACTGCAATGCGTTAGCAGAAGAAGACTGCGCATAGAGCCTCGGAGGCTTGGGCGTGCTGGTATCAATGAAATCAGATTACATCGCTTATCCGGTGTCTCCCATGGCCACAACAGTATCGTCCAAATGACCGTGCCTAATAAATCCAGCCTCATATTGCGGGGCACCACTGCATCCGAAACGACGCCGGTTGATGCAACACCCGACCAAAAAACGAATGCCGTGCCCAATCAGGCAGATTTCGGGGCGTGGAGTGGTGCATTGGCGAATAGTAAACATGGGTGTAAATTGGGTGCTGATGAGCACGCGCTTCCTGACAGGTGCCAAGAAAGCTTGGTTAGAGCGAGGCAATCTACACAATGGATTAGAGCCACAAGTGACGCAGAATCAGGTATTGGCGAGATGCTCTGGAGTAGTGCTGCTGGTACGGCGGCCCGGGACAGGACGGTTGCTGTTAGATTGCTCGGTGTCAGTCAGCAAGATGGGGCGTTGAGCAGCATGAGAATAAATAAGAGCAGTCTTCTGCCTTGGAGTTGAACAGCACGATAGACACCATCACCTTCAAGCCCTCTCACATCAACTCTCCGTCGCAATCATGAAGTACTCGACCATCATCCTCGCTGCTGCGACCACCGCCTCTGCCCACTCGACATGGCAGCAACTGTGGGTTGGAAGCACGGACAAGGCGACCAGCTGCACACGTACTGTCAAGGACAACAGCCCTGTCGACAGCTTGTCTTCATCCGATATGTTTTGTGGTCGTGGTCCGGCTGCCTCATCCGGTGTCTGCGAAGTTGCTGGTAAGTCTCAATATCTCCAAGGAGAGAAGAACAACGCGATCCTCACTCCGCCCTTGGTACCATGCAATGGACATTGGCTAATACCCAATCCAGCCGGTAGTTCCCTCACGGTTGAGATGCACGCCCAGCCCGGCGCGCGCTCCTGCTCGCAGCCTGCCATTGGCGGCAACCACTACGGCCCAGTGCTCATCTACATGGCCAAGGTCAGCGACGCCAAGACGGCCAGCTCAGGCTCCTTCTTCAAGGTCGCCGAGGACGGATACAGTGGTACGACGGCGTCGTGGGGAACGGAGATTCTCAACGCAAACTGCGGTAAGCGCTCCTTCACCGTTCCCAGGAGCCTTGCTTCTGGCGACTACCTGGTTCGCGCCGAGGCCATCGCCCTGCACGCCGGTGCTGGCAACCCTCAGCCGTACGTCAGCTGCTTCCAGGTCAAGGTGACGGGAGGAGGCAGTGCTACGCCCTCTGGTGTCAGCTTCCCCGGCGCCTACAAGCTCAGCGACCCGGTCTTCTCAAAGGCGATTTACGACTCGAGCTTCAAGTACGTCAGCCCTGGACCTGCCGCCTACTCTGG
>JALPSE010000118.1:33930-67199 GCA_030558545.1 Bipolaris gigantea | reverse complement strand
GGGGATTTGTGGGGAAACACGCTCCGCCGCCATGCTACCCCTCCTACACATACCCACCTACACAAGCCAGTATGACGATGCTACCCTCTCTCCGCCGGGCAGCTCTACCACGCCCACTACTCGCCAAGCAATCCGCAATCCACCTCAACGCTTCTTCACACAAACCGGGCCGCACGTTGCTCTCGACAAGGAAGATGAACACCCTCCAAGAAGCAAGCAGGATATACAAGGCGCTCCAGAAACCCGGTCCGACATTCGGAGCATGGCAGGTCCCGCCCGCCCTCTCCTAACAGCTACTCCTCAACACCACCCGAATGAATGCGTATAGTACTGAGAATACGGATGCAGATGCTCCCAGGCACCAACCTCGCCCGCTCCATCGCCCGCTCGGGCGTCGACTGGATCTGCGTCGACACAGAACACGGCAACATATCCGACAGCGAGATGCACGAAGCCGTGACGGCGATTGCGCTGGCAGGAGTAAGTCCGCTTGTAAGAATCGCTGCGAATGAGGCGTGGATGGTGAAGCGTACGTTTTCCGACCATCCTTCCCTTGACACAACTTTGACCCGCCTGCCTCCCCTCCCCCTCCCCCTTCCAAAAAAGAGAAAAAAAAAAGAGACCCCCTAGTAGTAGGATGGATATATATACCTCATACTTGACCGTGGCAATCTAACCGAAAAATCAATCTTCAGGCGCCCTCGACGCTGGCGCCCACGGCATAATCGTGCCCCTAATCTACACCGTCGACGACGCAAAACGCCTCGTTTCGTCTGCCAAATTCCCTCCACAAGGTACCCGGGGGTTCGGCTCGCCGCTGTCGACTCAGTGTTTTGGCAACGAAGCCATGTCGTACTATCTGCAGCATGCGAATGCGTTAGTCTCCTCGCTGCCCTCTCTCCCTCACACACACACACACACACACACACGCACACATCCCTCCCCCAATGCCTGAAAACGGCTCACCAGCGGCGCAGAACGCTCGTGACGATTGTGCAAATCGAGACCGCGTCGGCGCTCGCGCACGCGGGCGAAATCGCCGCCCTCGCCGGCGTCGACGTCCTCCTCATCGGCCCGTTTGACCTCGGCAACAACATCGGCCACCCCATCCTCGCCCCCCAGCTCGCCCCCGAGCTGGCCGCCGCCATCGACTCGGTCAAGCAGGCTGCCCATGCCCACGGCAAAAAAGTCGCCATGTACTGCAACGACGCCCACGACGCCCGCGCCTATGCCCACAGAGGCTTCGACATGATGAGCGTCTTGACCGACCAGATGGCCATCACCCGTGCCTTTTCCACCAGTCTTGCCCTGGCGAGGGGCGAGGTCGAGGCCGAGGCCGAGGCCGAGACGAGTGAGGCGATCAAGGGGTACGATGGAAGGTGAAGATGACGAGCTTTTGCTCATGACGGAGGGTTGCCAAGGCGTTGGTTGCATGTTGTGGAGAGTCGAGGACATTTCAACACGGCCGCTGAATTCCACGGCCTCTACTGTACATTCTCTCTTCTTCTTCTTCTTCTTCTTCTTCTTCTTCGTATCTTCGTCGTCTCAAAACTAAGAGAAACAAAAGAACATAAAAAAAACACAGCAAAAGAAGAGCTGTTTCTATGCACGTGTTTCCAGACCACCATGAAAAAAATTACTAAAAAACCTCACCCTTTTTTCGTATTCATACACAAGAATGACACGCTAATAGTAGGGTCGGCTATAGGGTTTGAGGAGGAGAAGAAGAAGAAGAAGAAGAAGAAGAAAAAGAAAAAGTAGCAGGAAAATGACATGGGTTCTAGGCTCTCTCTCTCACACACACAAGACTACTACACCTGTCGACGAGACGATGAGGATGATGCAGATTTCGCCTTCTTGCTACGCCTCATGGAGATCATGCGGCCGCCCTGAGCAACTTGACCATTGCCGTTACTGCGTGACATGGAGCAGGCTGGGTGTTCATCCGAAGCGGACATGGAAGCCATGACGAACGAGTCGGTGTTGTGTCCATAATACAGCAACACGCCAGTGCGCATCTTCTTGACACCCAAAATGCCAATCGCTCCGGCAGAGTTACTGTGCTTGACACTTGGATGGCCTGGCTATGATTAGCACCGTCAGACTAACCCCCTGCAAGGCCACCTACCCATAAACTCATTCTCAATCATCGCTTTCAAAGCCTCGTCTTCGGTGACCTCCATGTACTCTCCACCACGACCCTTCTTCACACTCTGGTAGAGTCGCTCGGCACAAACCGTAGCAGCCATTGTTGTCGCCATGTGCTCACCAGTCCCGCTAGTAACAGTCGCTACGCATCTCTTTTCGGCGTCGTTTGCATCGGCAGGAATGACTGCAGTGCCTACTCCGACGAGCGCTGCGGGACCGACACGCCCGCGATACTTCATACCGATACCCCCAGAAGAAGCACCACAAGCTATGTTGCCCCAACTGTCTATGGCAATGGCTCCGACAGTGTCGGTGATGTCATCTTCCTCGGGTTGTTGCGGGCTTGGGCCGGGGGGTATTGGCTGAGTTGTTTTGGTCTCTGTAGTCTTACTGCCCATGCTATCGAGTAGTTCGGGCTTCGCTGCCTGTTCATGACGTGCTTTCGAAGAACGAGCTTTCTCTGTCTGAGCGCTGGATCCAGAATCTGAACCATCGCTCGAACCGTCAGCCCAAGCTTTGCGTGAAAAGGCCGGATGCATTTCCTCCTGCTGACGGGTATCCATGCCACCGTTGTTACCCAAGTCAGGGCCCGCTTGGGAATCCCTGCATTGGCTCAGGGTAGGCACCTTCTGTGTGCTATTGATGAAAGCATTACGAGAAGGATTGTCAATCAGCGATGTTTGTTCAGTCAACTCCGGGGTGCTGATCTGATCGTCGCTGTTCCAAGAACCCGAAGACCGCTTTGATAGAGGGAG
Organism: Bipolaris gigantea; assembly: GCA_030558545.1. Lineage (NCBI taxonomy): Eukaryota > Fungi > Ascomycota > Dothideomycetes > Pleosporales > Pleosporaceae > Bipolaris > Bipolaris gigantea. The sequence continues at coordinate 64,296 of JALPSE010000118.1, read as the reverse complement.
GGAGTCAGACGGGTTACTTTCAACTTGGTCATACATTGTCTCGTCTGAAGACAGGGGCGAGTGGGATTGCGAGAGGAATGTGCAGGCTGCCAGCAAATTCTGGGTATGCTGCTCGCGCATGTGTTGTCGTTCAGCCTCGTCTTCTGACTCTAGTTTCTCCCGGATCTTCCAGCATGACGGGTGTGCGCCGCTCTTCTTCGATTTGCGCTCGGCCGACCTCAAATCCGAGAGCCATCGCATCCAGCGGTCTTTGGCAGCTGGTGAGACGAGTGCATCGTGCGGCAGAATTGGCATACCCATTTCGATGGCGAAATCGGTAGCGCCTTGGGAAACCAGAAGATTTGGGGGGACTCGGCGCAGTGTAAGGGGATTCATGGTATGGTCGTGAACCATACGTGCTAGGGATATAGGGTTCTTGATTTCTGTCAAAGATGGTCAATATGGAGCAGCATGCCTTCGTCTTCCATAACTTACGAGCAACGGCACCAACGGCCCCGCTACGCCCATAATGATCTACGATGGAGGCATCGCATTCTACAACGCCGTCCATGGCCAGGTTACTTCCGTACCCAGCATTGGTAATCTCTCGGTCTTCAAGCGTCTTGATGGCAATCTCAACGGCGTCTAATGCAGAGCCTCCGTTTTTGAGAATGAGCATGGCGATTTGTGCGGCACTAGAGAAAATGAGCAAAAGTTCAGTAGGAAGTCACAATTCCAGAAATACCTACTCGTTGCATGCCTCTAGATGAATCCTCTCGTTTTGGTGGCTGTGGTACCCAGCCCCAGCATGGACATAGATGCAGCATATGTCGTCGTGGGGCGGACTACGTGCCGCTTTGCGCGTTTGTGTATCGACATGGGGCACCCCGTCTATAGGCGCAAATTGATGACTAGGAACCGACATGCCTTTCTGCGCCGAAAAGCACCGGCGTATGTGTCGAAAGTGAGGGGCGAAAGTATCCAGCGTATGGTACAACTGTCACCGGGTGCTGTTTGGACGAAGCCGAGTGCGTGAATGTACAGGCTGTGTTTGTGTTGAGCACGTGCCCAGTGCAAGTTAGTGTAGAGACCTTGAGTTGTTGTAGATCGTAAGGAAGAGCGGTATTCAGGCGGCCGTGGATGACGGCGACGGCCTCAGAATCAATGGTGCAATAGATAGGGTATGAAGATAGCACAAGTTGACTGAGAGAGAAAGGAGAGCAACAAGAAGGGAAACAAATTAAGAAATCGAGACGAATATGAAGGGAGTGCGCAGCACGGACTATTGAAGAAATGAGAGTGGGAGAGAGATGCTCGGCGAGCGCTGTAGGGCGACGGTCAGTGAGGGAGGAGATGTTAGCAGCAGTAGGTAATGTCAGAGCTTTAGCGAAAGGCTCCTTCCTTTGCGCTATGTGCTCAGCATGTGAATCATCATGTGTGACGCGGCAAACGACAGGCACGGCAGTTTGTGAAGAAGAAGGAGCGACAGTGTTTACAAACAGAGAGCTGCAGTGAGCTGGGACGTGGCTCACCCACACGCAATAGCGGCCCCCGCCATCCTGTTCCAATTCCCGCTGCCAAGAGCGGAGCGGGGCGGTGCCTGATTCGACGACAGCCCACATGCACCCGACGCCGACCTCCGCCATCATCTCTCTGACGAAGCCACCTCCACACCTGCTTCTCGCTTTTCTCCCCCACCTGGGACTCCCTCAGCTGCTTTTGTGTATTTGTTTTCGTAGCAAGCAGCAGCAGCAGTAGATATGGCGTCCCAAACACCCGCCGTTGTCATGGACAAGTAAGCTTCCAGCTGCCTGTTGGCATCCCCACTCCCAATTGAGTACTGACGTTGGCACACAGTGGTACGGGATACTCGAAGCTCGGTATGCTAGACATTGATTCCACCCTCTTGAGCTCTTAGTAACGCCCAACCCCAGGTTTCGCCGGCAACGACTCCCCATCCTTCGTCTTTCCCACCGCGATAGCTACCAAGGGCCCAACTGGCGGTACGGGCGGATCTGGCTCTGGACGTCCAGCTGTCGCGAACAAACCCTCATTTCTGACCGGCGGTGCTGGACCTGGCGGGCATCTTTCAGGAAAGCGAGGCACCGAAGACCTGGACTTCTTCATTGGTGACGAAGCTCTGGCCGCAGCAGGAGGCGCGGGCTATGGCATCAACTACCCAATTAGACACGGCCAGATAGACAACTGGGTATGACGAGTCACTCTGAAGGATGAAGCCAAAAACTAATACTTGTCAGGATCTCATGGAGCGTTTCTGGTCCAATTCGATATTCAAGTACCTGCGAGTAGAGCCCGAAGATCACCACTTCCTGCTCACTGAACCGGTATGCCCTCCCCCGACAAACTCACTAGCACATATTCTAACTACTTCCCAGCCATTGAACCCCCCAGAGAACCGCGAAGCCACCGCCGAGATTATGTTCGAGTCCTTCAACGTCGCCGGTCTCTACATTGCCGTGCAAGCTGTGCTTGCATTGGCCGCGTCATGGACAAGCTCCAAGGTGCAGGACAGATCCCTCACGGGCACCGTCATCGACTCCGGTGCTGGTGTTACGCACGTTATCCCGGTTGCTGAAGGTTACGTCATCGGCTCCTCAATCAAGAGTGTCCCCATTGCCGGTCGAGACATTACCAATTTTGTCCAATCGCTCCTCCGAGAACGTGGTGAGCCGGACTCGTCTCTTCAGACCGCTGAGCGCATCAAGGAAGAATTCTGTTACGTCTGCCCCGATATCGTAAAGGAGTTTGCACGTTTCGACCGCGAGTCGGACGACCGCTTCAAGAAGTACACGGTCAACTACCCCAATGGCAGGACCGCCTCCGTAGATGTTGGGTACGAGCGCTTCCTCGCACCTGAAATCTTCTTCAACCCCGAAATCTACTCCTCCGATTTCTTGACCCCACTACCCACCATTGTCGATACCGTCATTCAGTCCTCACCCATCGATGTACGTAGGGGACTGTACAAGAACATTGTCCTATCTGGTGGTTCAACGCTTTACAAAGACTTTGGTCGCCGTCTGCAGCGTGATATTAGACACATGGTTGATGCCAGGATCAAGGCCTCGGAAGCACGGAGCGGTGGTGCAAAGAGTGGTGGTTTGGATGTGCAGGTCATTACCCACAAGAGGCAAAGACATGGCCCTTGGTTCGGAGGTAGTTTGCTCGGACAGACGCCCGAATTCAAGAGCTATTGCCACACCAAGGCGGAGTACGATGAAATCGGCCCCAGCATTGTCAGACGGTTCGCCCTGCTCGGTGGACCAGGAAGCTCGTAAGCGGCCAAACATGAGGATGCCAGGCAAGCGTATATGTGCGAAGAATTTACTAAGCGAGCATGAAAGAAGTGCAAAGCTGTCGGGAATACCAGGGTTGACGTCAACACAACGTTCGTGTGATTGTGCAAATGTGATGTATCTGCCGGAATGCCAGTATAATTTTACAGAAGATTTGGCCAAGCATACAAGGCGGTGTGAGATTTTTACGTTTGTATGCTGGTGTATGCGCTGGCTGTAAGAATGTCGTATTTATTCGTATGTCTCAACCCAAAAACGCCCGAGATTTGCAGACCAACTATTCCCTCGTCATCTCACCACATTGTGCCCCATTAGTTTCTCCAACCGACCCAACGATCTTCCTACTCAAAACAGCAACACCCTCTACATGCCCAGTCTGAGGAAAAAAGTCGAAGCCCCTCAGGCTCTCAATCGCATAGCATCCCTCTCCCTTTCCAAACCCACCATCCACGCCCTTGATGCCGCCAACCAAAACACCAACATCCCTAGCTTGCGTATGTACATTGCAGCTCACGTAGACGATTCTCGCTGGGCCATACTGCACCAACTGCCGCAGAAACGATTCATCGCAGCCTTTCCGCGGCGGATCAATCATGACGACTGTTTCATCGGCAGGAGACTCGATCGAGGCGAAGAGGCGTGCAGCGTCTGCAGCGATGAAGCGCGCGGAGCTTTCAGGCAGATTGTTCAGACGCGCATTGGTTGTTGCAGACTCGATGCTCGATGAGGAAATGTCGATGCCCAGCGATGTTTTGAATTGGCTGGAGAGCGTGATTGTAAAGAGGCCCGAGCCCGAGTATGCGTCGATGAGGTGGCTGATTTTGTGGTCGGGGGAAGAAGGCAGGATGTGTTCGCGGATGTAATGGGTGAAGACGGGGAGGATGCTGTTGTTGTTTTGGAAAAAGGAGCCTGCTGGGTTGACGAACTGGAAGTCGTCGATGTATTCGGTGGATTTTGCGTTGGAGTCTGTTATGCATATCTTGCGGTGGATGTAGTCGCCTCGTTCTTCAATGACTGCGTCTGGGTCTTCTTCCTTGGTGGCGTCGTATTCGGATTTGGGTATCCGCGTGGTGCTTTCGCGGAGGAGGATGGTGGCGCCTTTGTTGTACTTGTCGATGGTATCGGCGACGCGTTTGCGTTCGCGCTTGTTGCCTGCGCGTACGGCGTCCGTGCCAATTGGGCAGTCTTCTATGTCGATGGTGGTTCTGGTTCCTTTCTTCATGAAGCCAATCGCTGGTACCTCTTTGAATGTACGTCTAATGCCATTTCGGCCGTCGCTTCGACGAGCATCCGGTGGACCATCAAAATGTGGTGTGAGCTTTGTCCTGTATCCGTACTGCAAGGGCGAGCCAATTGTGTCGCCAATAGTCGGAATGAGCTCAGGTGGTAGATTCGAGAAGTTCTTGAAGGCTTTTTGAACAATAGACTTTTTGTGTTCCAACTGGAAATCGTAGGGCAGCATCTGAAATTGACAACCCGAGCAGCTGGAAAAGTAGGCGCACTTGACCAGAGACGCGTCGCGGTGGTTTGAGGGCGTAACAACATTGATGAAATCGGCCATGGAGTATTTTTCCTTTTCAAAATGCTTATGCGGACGCGCGGTGACAACATCTCCTGGCGCACTGAAAGGTACAACAAAGACTTGATCCGAGTCCGAACCTTGCTGGAATCCAAGACCATCTCCGGTAGATGATATTTCCTTGATCTCGACGGTAATTTCTTTGAACTTTTCAGGTAGTTGTGTTGACGTCTCTTTCCCTTCTCTTTCCAGCTTGAATTTTTTGATGAGCTCAGTCACATCCTCTAACAAGACCTCCTCGTTGGTACCATTTGTCTTTAGTATCTTGCTTTGCTCGGCATGGCCATTCTTCATTCGTTTGTTCTTGAACCTGTAATTTCCTCGTGAACCCTCCTCGCTACGCAAAGGTGTCTCGGCATGTCTTTTTGCGCCACTACTCTCGATGAGAGCAACATTATCTGCGGAAGAGGCCATACTGCGCTTAGCAATCCGAGAATACCGGCTACTGCTCAGCACAGCCCGAAGTGGTCGACTGAAAATTCGGGAGTACATGCATCAAGTCTCACAGTCGTGAAAAGTTATGTTAGTCACATAGTTGGAAAGAGAGGTGATTGGCTACAGCATTTACTTACTGCCCATGCCGCTTAGTCACCGTGGACTTTCCGAACTTCACTTTCTAGCACCACCAAGTGCGAAGACTATCCGCTATTGCAGCCTCTCCACGCTCAATTGGCCCTCGCGACGAGGCTCAAGGGCAAAAATGAGCGTCTGCCGCCCCGCAAGATGTCTCTTTACCAAGGCCGCCTCAACGACCCTTCCTAAACCATCTCCGCAACGAACTTTCCATGCCTCTGCATCTCGGCAAGCCCGCAAGAAGCGACCGCATTACCCGTCAATAAAGGCAGACGAACTCAAGCTCCTCAACCAGGCCGCCGAGGCCGAGTACCCGAAATACGATACCTCGGAAACAGCGCTTCTCGAAAAAAGATATACACCCTCACAAATCGCCGCCATCAAAGCCGCAGAAACTACAATCGACGCCCGAGATGTCCTTACGCAGGGTCAGCGAAGAACGGATTTTTGGCGGCTCAACTACGAGGATGATCTTGCGGAAGTCGATCCCGTTACCGACCGGCCTGAGAAGCTGACGGGAGACGACATTGAGGGACCAAAGACTTTCCGAGTCGCCAACGAGGTGGAGCGCGATGAGAATATGTCCCGTATCGCATCGGAGAACCTGGCAAAGATGTACCCAGACGGTATACCAGAGGACGATCCGGGTCTACAAAACGCCATGGATGCGGCCATTACTCAGGCTGCCCTTGATCCGCGCGCAACATATACATCGAAAAACCCTGCCGCACTCCAGGCGCTTGGCGACGAACGTCACTCTGTAATCGCACCCGATCTACCCCGGGTGGAAAACCGCATGGCACGCCAAACCCGCCGACTCTCCACCGAAGAAGAGGAGGACCCTCGACAGAAGCGCCTTTTGCAATACCTGGGTTGGGACAAGCAAAAATTGCGCAGCATTCGAGTCAAGACACTGGTTGTTCACGGTGTTACGAACCAGACGCGCATGGGCAAGATTAGGAGTTTATACTACCTTACCATTGCGGGGAACCAAGACGGTCTACTGGGTGTGGGAGAAGGCAAGTCGGTCGAACCCGAAGAAGGCAGGAAACAAAGTGTCATGAGTGCCATCAGGAACATGAGGCCTGTCCCACGGTACGAGAATAGGACGACATTTGGAGATTTGGAGAAGAAGGTTGGCGCGACGAAAGTGCAGCTCTTTTCAAGACCACCAGGTAGGTTATTCAGCTGCCGAGCATTTCTCGAAGGAGTTTTTTTTGTATTTCCGAGCAGATTGCTAACAAGGTAATCAAATAGGCTTCGGTCTCCGCGTTCAACATCTCATCTTCGAGCTCGCCCGCGCAGCCGGCCTCCAAGACCTCTCTGCCAAAACTCCCCGCTCAAGAAACAAAATGAACGTCATCAAGGCGACCTGGGAAGCCCTGACCAGCCAGAAGCTGCCCGACGAGATTGCTAGAGCACGCGGCAAGAAGCTGGTCGATGTACGCAAAGTGTACTATGGAGGCTCCATACACTAGACAGACACCATGTATGAATATTTTGATGTAAAAAAAAACGGAATATACGTAGGGAAGATGTACCATAACGCAAATGCATTGGGTGGTCTAAATACGCATATAAGCGCGGGTAGGGGGTAGGGTAGGGGTAGGGGTAGAAGAGAGTCTCGTGCATATCATACCATTCCACCCTGTTCCAGCCCCTCGCTTGTCTCTACACCCTTGCCCTACTCTTACCGTCAATCCACCCATGGGTATCCTATTCTCCCCGTCTCCCCTTCCATGCTCGACCCCACTATCCACTCCCCCTTCCTTACATCTCATCCACCCCCCCCTCCCCGCCATCCGTCTCAATCTGCTGATTCAACACAATGCTATACACACTCGCCTTCAGCAGCGTAAACACCAGCGACGTCTTGCGCTCGAGGCCGCGCAGGCCGTCGAGAATCACGGCGCTGGGCTTGTTGGAAAGCGCGAGGAGGAGCGTCGACATCTAGTGCGTTGGCTGGGTATCAGCAGCCGCTCTGCTCGCTTTGCTGCGTGGAGGAAGGAGATGGGCGTACGGTGTTTAGGTTCTCGAGTAATCGGGCGTATTCGTCTAATACTTCTTGTTCGAGGGGTGTGAGGGTTTCTTCGTCGTCGGCGAAGGGGGGGTCTTGGGGGTCGAGTGATGCCATTGTTTTTTTTTGCTGAGCGGGAACGGGATTCTATTTGGTCTGAGAGAGAGGGGGGGGGGTTGATTTTTTTATTGCTCCGTTTCTTCGGCGGTGTCTATGGCAGCGTCTGGCGTCTGTGATGCGCGCGCGTGCGCTCTGGTGGTGGGGTCGGCGTGGGTGCGATGGCTGGATTTGACTTTGAGAAAGGAAGCTGCGCTTTGGATAATCTTGGATAATCGTGTACGTGCTAGAGTCTCTGTTCTTCTTTTCAGCTGGAGATTTCGTTTCTTCCTAGTTAGAGTGCGTGGGTTGCGACGCAAAGTAACCCTGGTTGAATCGGAACCCTCGTCGCGTTGGCAGTCTGTGAATCGATTGTCGCGTCTTCCCCGCAAACTCCGAAGTGGTCCATGCACATGTGCCTTTCATCATATATCGGATAGAACATTCGTCTTAAAGGGCCACGACTCAATTTAGACGGAAAACATGCAGAAGAATACGTCTTGTGATCAATTCCTCTCTTCCCAAAATCACAAACCCAGTCAATATCATCCTGCAGCTTGTTGTCCAGGCTGCCTTCTGTTGTACTTCATGCCCCCTCGACATCCATGCCCCTAAAAACACAAATAAACAACGCCGAAAAGATTTTGGAGCTTGAAAAATGCTGGCTTGGAAAGTTGAAAAGAAATATGCTCGAATGACAGAAAGGAAGTAAGAACCCTGGAACGCCAATGACATGAAAGGCACTCATTTTTCTATCATACGTCCAAAGCAAAACGAGTAGAGTCGCGAAGAGTACCGGATACAAGTGGCCTCCCTGAGGAGGCCCCGTCTGGAGCGTGCAAATCACCACTCGTCCTATCGATGCGAGTTGGTTTGCGAGTAATCAGAGTGTCCAGATTCGCTGTAGTCGTGATGGTGGTCATGATGGTCATCCCCATCGTGATGAAGGGTGACGCTGTTGAACTCCTCAAATGGATCTGCTACCTCTCCCATGGGTGTAGCAAGACCAGAGTCTAACGGCACACCCTTGGATTTCGCAGCACCAATATCCACACTCTGGGATTCCTTGACGTTTCGGAAATTAGGTGTTTCTATGCCTTGGCCCTGGTGGGGAATAATAGGAGGTTTCATGTGGCGCAGTAGCGCCCATTGCGTCGTCTTGAAGAATGGCGCGCTCTTGATATCCGAGGCGCCAGCGCGTGAACCGAGACGGCGAGTCTCATCCTTGATGAGCAGCTTGCGAATAATGGCTTTGCAAAGACTACCGAATGTTAGCGAGAGAAGCAAGAACTGCCCGTAGATAGACTTACTTTGACACTTGCGGCGCACCAGAACCCTCTGGAAAGGGTACCTCGTCTCGAAGGATGTTTGCAAAAGTCGCGTTACGGTTCTTGCCCTTGAAGGGTGTGGTTCCGTACAACATTTCGTAAATCAAAATTCCAAGGGTCCACCAGTCGACCGCACTCGTATGTCCACAGCCCTTGATAACTTCTGGCGCAATGTACTCCTCAGTACCAACGAATGAGTTGGTTCGGAAGTTGTTGATGCAAGATTTAGTGTCAATAGTTGGCAGGTTATTCGACGAAGTACCGCTTCGGCCGCTGAGAATCATAGTTGGACGACCGCCAGTGTCCGATTGTTTTGACAGATCAAAGTCTGACAACATGATATGACCGGACTGATGGAGGAGAATGTCTAATGAAAGTTAGTGCTGTCCTTTTTTTTTAGAGGGAGGAAAAATGGATCCTACTTTCTGGCTTCAAGTCTCGGTAGATGAAGCCCATCAAGTGCAGGTACTCCAATGCAGCCGTAACCTCGGCAGCGTAGAATCGCGCAGCATCCTCGTCAACGCACTTGTTTGGTCGTGTCTGCAGAGCGCGGAAGAACTCACCGCCACTGCAGTATTCCATGCAGAGGTAGAGGTGGTCTTCGGATTGGAAAGAGTGGTACAGAGTAACGATGAATGGGTGGTTGCTGGTCGCCAGAATCTCCTGCTCAGCCAGCGCACGCTTGATCTTGTTTCGCTTGATCATCTCCTTCTTGCTTAGCACTAGCGATTGTTAGCATGGACTCCCACACAACAAGCGTATACCGTACCCTTCATGGCGTAGAGCCTGCTAGACTTCTTCTCCCGCACCAAGTAGACCTTTCCAACATCGCCCTTGCCAATCAGCTTGATCTTGTCGAAGCTGTCCGGGCCAACCTCAACGTTCCTAACCTTGATGGAATTCGAGCTGTAGGTCCTCCGGAAGGCTACATAATTGCGGATCTGGCCTGGGGACGGTATAGGCTTGCTGGCGTCGCTGGGTAGAAGGTGGGTCGAGTCTTGCGAATGCGTTTCAACCATGCTCAGAGTGGATGAGTTTGGGTGGTGCAGCACGGGCTGCTTGCCAAGTTCAGCAGTCTGCGGTCTTTCATTAGACTTGCCAGATGAGAACAAGCCCTGAGCGTTGGGAGCAGAAGCTACCCTCCGTAGTTTCCTTGCCAATTCCTCCTTTCCGGCCGTCGTGGCATGATCGTCCTCGGGGCCGTCGCCACCGTTCACTTGTGTCTTGGGTATGGTTTGCGAGCCCGTGGGGGATGGGGGCACGCTGCCGTCGTTGTGGTGACGCAGGGCAGGGGGTCCTTGGTGGGCAAAATACGGGTTGGCGTGGGCAGTAGGCGAGAGGCTGTCGTCAAGAGGATTGCCTTCGCTGGCGACGGTCTGCGAGCGGTTGCGAGTGATGTGCGGGATGAATCGCGACTGGCGAAAACCTGACTTCTCGTGCTTGGGGTTTGGGGCACCGCCCGCGGCGTCGTCGGAAAGCTTCTGGGCGTCATTGCTGCTGTTGATGCGGAAGAAGTTCTTGATGCGCTGCGAGACCTGGCCGTCCTTTCCATTGACCGACTTGTTGGTGGACAGGGCCTTGCCCGAAAAGGTGCGTTTCTCGGTCATGGTGGAGTGGCTTGATGAAGACGAGTTGAAAAGCTGCGTCATAGCCGTGGGAGAACAGGAGGGATGGGAAAAGGCGCGGTGGGCGAGTGGTATGCCTAGCGGATGGCAGCCAGTGAGGCGGAGACGGGGATTCAGGGAGGATGTAGTACTCGGTTGCGCGTTGAACGGTCAGTGGGCCATGGCACGGCGGGAAAGGTCACGGTGCCGGGATCGCGGTGCAAGTGGCTGGAGCGCAAGGGGCACACAAACAGCGAAGACAATTGAACACCACGCGGGAGCAGCGGGCGAGGAGGAGCAGGAGGAGCAGGAGGGGGGGGGTGAGAGGTGGAGATGGAGGTAGAGGCGGAGGCGGAAGCGGAGGGCAGGGTACAGCAGGACAGAGAGCAGGGCAGGCAGGGCTACTTGGAGTATGGGCGGGTTGGGAAGCCAGAGCCGTGCCGGATAGACGCAGAAGCGAGGCCGGCGAATCAAGGGCGCGAGGGCTCAGGCCAGTGGGGACTGTCGACTACTCCACCGCGCGGCCACTGTATTTCCAAGCATCCCCCCCCCAAATCGTCCGTTCATGCCTCCTCCAGCACCGCCATTTATCAGCAATGCTATCCGTGCCATTCTCTCGCCCGCGTCATCGCATCCCCTCCACCACTGCCGCCCCCTGCCCGCCTGTGTCATCCCCCAAACAAGACGTCTGACGTTGCCCAGATCCATGAGCGCATCCGACCACTGTTTCTCTACCACGCCCAGCGCCAATCCGTTCCAGACCCGCCCCTTTGGGCCTAGCCCATCTTTCGGCCCCGGTCCTCCACCGTACAGTATTACATTGGCCGTGCATAACACATTGGTCCCATTTCCCTCCCTTGCGCCTGTCTTCACCTGAACACAGCCTCCTCAGCCATCCATGGCCATAATCAAGTCATTACATTACATTATTCGGTTCTGTTCGCCGGTGCGGCTGATTATGCTGCCTACTTAACCATACAATGTCTGCCCTCCTATACAACCTAACTACTAAAAGCCTGAGCCACAAGAAGACATGCCATTACTTTCCCTCCCACTCCCTATTTGCCATCTGCCATCTGCCATCTGCCATCCAGTCCCCCTTGTTGAATGCCCCGGGAAGAAGAAAAACTGCCAAGCACAACCGCAGTGCAGACTGCACCACCGGGCTGTTGAATACACATTATCCACCCTATGCCCATACCCCATTGACCAAATCTTGCCAGTGCCAGGCAACATGGCATCCAGCCTATCCAGTCACATTCGACAAAGAGCCCAAATCCCACCACCCTTCAAGTGCGCGAGCTCCTGCGGTACGCCTCAATCTCCTCCATCTCGGTCTTCTTGAGCTGCTGGAAGCGCTGACGCCACTTCTCCGAACGCTTCGTCCTCTCCTCAGGCGACATGGTGCGAACGTCGTCTTTCTTGCCACGTCGGAACTTGTTCGTCACCTGCTCCAGCTTCGCCTTTGCCGGTGAATGCTCTCCCGCTTTCTTGGGCGATCCAGGAGTGTTTGTACGCGACAACGTCATCATCTCGCGCTCCGTGTCAGTCGTCTTGCTTGGCGAAGACGCTGCCTTCTGCTTGCCTTTGCCGCTCGATGACTTGAAGCAGGATGCATCGCTCTCCTCATACTCCGTAGTGTCGGCTGTCTCGGCACCTCGCTTCTCCCCAGCCATGGACGTGCCACAGTCGTCGATATGCGTATCGTTGATCATCTCCGCAAGGTCATCCATAGCTCCATCCAGTCCTATTAACCCAACGTCAGCAAAAGTCTTTTTCAAAGGCGTACCACACCTACCAAGCTCTTGAGAGCCCTGTTCCTTGGCCGTAGTGTAGTAGCGTTGCATGGTCAATGGTGTGCCCAGGTTGCGGTTCTGCGCTTGGATACCCAGCAACTGCTGTGGCGTTCCACCGTTTGACTGTGTAATACCTTTGTCCCGAATTTCCTTGCTCGCATCGTTCGGAGTGTTTGTAGCCATAGCTTGCCCATGCCCAGATACCATTTTCAGCTGGAAGAGACTAGGAGGTGCAAGGTAACGCGCGCCTGACATGATACGCTGCTGTGAAGCCTTCATCACTTCATTACCCATCCTGTGCGTCACAAGTCCTCCCTGGACGTCTCCTTGGGAGCCAGGTCCGAAATTGCCACGAGCATCATCACTCAGGCTGGGCTTTGACAGCCGAACATTCTCTTGGCTACCACCAAAGCTGTCGATGCCGCGAGGAGAGTCGTGAGGCAACGACTCAGCAACCAGTCCTCGGAGCGAAGGGGTACTAGAGTTGGCACTGCGCTGGTACTCGGCCTGGCGCTTCTTGGTTTCGTCCGTGAGGAAATGCAGGAGACCTTGAATATAGCCCTGCAGCACATCCGGACTGTCCGGAACACCAACGTGATCGTAGCCAGCTTGGTAGCCCTCCTGCCATGTGCTTGGAATATGCACGACGGGCTTATCAGAGAGCTTCCAGCTCTGGCCGGTGCTGCTGTTTTGGGCCGAGTTCACCCGCGAGACTGCATTACTGCTCCGAGCAGTCCTAGCTACGTTTGTATCCATGCCTGGTATACGCTCGATTGGGGCCGACAAGGACTGGTTTGCAGTGCTCTGTCGCAGGGAGGGCTGCGAAGGCTGCTTACCAAATGCTTCTGGCCATGAGGTAAGCTTGGGTGCGGGCTCATGCTTGCCAGCGCGACCTGGGTGCCCTTCGTTCCATGGGCTGGCAGGCCAATGTTCTTCCGGTGTCAATGGAGCAGTATGGCTCTCAGTCGACTGGTTGGCCTCCTTATTTGGTGGCGCTACCCGTGTAGAAGAGTGCTCGTGTGTATTGATAGGAAAGAAATCCATAGTATCAACGCTGGATACACTATGCTTTCGGATCGGTGCTCCGCTATCGTGCTTGCTGGCCTCTGAGGCTTCTTGGATATGCCAAAGTGATGACTTCTCTGGCGAGGGCGTAGGCGGTACAGTTCCTTGCATGCTACTGGATTTAGCAGCTGGCTCATAGGTGGGGCTCTTCGGATTAAGAGATGAAGCCTTCTTGCCCTCCTCCGGGGGCGGGGGCTTGATCTCAATGGCACGAGAACGGCGGTTGGCTGATCCAGGAGGAGAGTGCATCGCATGCGGATTGGCCGTGTTTGGCACAAACACTGTCGGCTCCACTGGGGGGAAGCTAGGGAAGCCACCATAGGGCTGTGGTTGGGCCTGATACATTGTCATGGGCGCATACTGATTGCCAGTGGCGAAGGGATACATTGCAGGGGCAAACGGCTGCTGATTCTGGACTCCAAATGAGGGGATGGGTGCTGTGGACGTGCCGACAGCGTTGGAGAAGGAAATGGGTTGCGCCGTGATGGCACCCGACTCCAGTGCCGATATCTGCTTCCTGAGCGCATCGAGCTCGACAATGAGGCAACGCTTCTTCTCGATCATACCCGCTCGCCATGCGTCACTCTGGTGGCTCGACTGTAGCACTTCAGTCTGCTCGACAGTTCGGAGCTCTTGCTTCTTCGCCGTCTGTTGTGCCTTCAGCGTAGCAAGGTCCATGCCAGCAAACGGAGTGTGAGTACTAGAGCGTGGCGGGCCAAAGGAATTGCCTGGCATGGTACCATGTACGACTGATGTAGATGGATCAGGGCCTCGCTTGATTGCTGGATCCATAGCGGCAGAGCCATTAGGAGGCAGTGTAGAGCTGGCCGTGCTAACTGTCGGGAGTGCAAACATGCGATCGCCGACGAAGATGACAGGCTGACCACCAATAACCTCAATCCGTGCAGTATTATTGCCGTTTGACGGGGCTTGCATTGACATGACGTTGCCTGGAGTGACTCGCAACGGTTGTTGCGGTCGGTATGCGGTGTCGCCGTATCGAGCTGTGCCGAGTGGCGGAAGGTCGCTAGGAACAATTCTACCTCCTGCAGTCACTCGCAGACCAGGCGGACTGCCGTGCTCCTTAAGAAGTTTCTCAGCTTTCCCTCGCTTCAACGATGGTGTAGGTGACGGCCTCTTCTGAGATCCGACCGGAGCGGGAGTCGTCGTAGAAGGAACTCGCAGGCTTCTGTTCGACAGTCTGCTGTTTAGATTTGCTGCTGAAGATGCCGATGGACGCAGAACGTGTTCTAAAGGGAAGTGTGTCAGTGTTTGTCTATATGTACAGCAAGTACAGAGATCAAGACAACGGCCGACTGCGGAAGGAGGTATGTGGCAGCGAGGTAGCGATGGTACAGTCGTTTATTAGTTTTAAAGGATATTGAGCTCTTGTAACAGACGATATTTTTCTTGTGTGGGGAGTGTGAACGGTGAGAGGTGAAAGGTGAAGAAGGGCATGACCAGCACCGACCTCTGATTACATCCTCATCAGGAAATTTCTCAATCGACACGGCTGACTCCGAAACCGAATCACGCAGCGCAAGCAATTGATCCACCTTGTATGCGAGAGACATTATGGGTGATCCGCTACCCTAGATTGGTATCGCCGGCGAGGTGCCGCTGGCTTGAGTGTGCCGTCGGTATCGTCTGACCAATGAAGACGATGAGCCGGACACGTGAAGGAGGTTGAGATGGTGTGATGCAAATATCCTTTCATCGTTAGTACTGCCTCTCAAAGTTACATGTTTGAGTGTGCCCCTAGACAAGTGCGCCATTGTAGGAAGTGAGTTGGCATACCTCAAAGCTGATCGATGTGGAGGCAACGTGAACAACGAGCGAGGCAACGGCTAACCAAAAAGCCGGGACGCAGTAATGCGAAAGAAGACGGGGCGGAACAAGAAGATGGAACCAAAAAGAACGTTTGTGTGTGTGTGTGTTGTGGTGGAGAAGAGAGTAGGCGGCTGAGGAAGTTGTTATAGCTTGCATGCTATCGCAATTACCCATGGACGATTCCATTGGGGTATGCAGATTAGGAAAGAAACGAGAGGTGGATCAGTCGAGGAGGGCTTCGCGAGGGAGGGCTTGGCTTGTGAGGCAGTGAAGATGGCATGAGTGCAGCCACCCTTCGCAGTTGATGAGGAAAGGGCGGTTGATACACAACACACGTGAGTGAGAGCGGAAGTTGTGACTAACGCGAACAGCATGCAGTGAGAGAACAGGGTACACTTAGTCACTATAATTTAGCAGCAACCTATGGCTCCTTCACATGGTTAACCCCACTGAATCTGCCAGCTAAACGCAGTCTGCTCATCTCGAACACCTGAACGTCTTCGCTATGACATGCGCTTCACACGACGTACCGCTTTTATGTAAACGTTTCCGATTCTTCCACCGTCTTGACCATACTACCTAGGTCTCGAAGGCAGTAGTCTATCTTCTGCGGGTAGCACGAGTGCTTGCAGGAGGCGCCGACTCAAAAGCGTCATCAGACTCGATCTCGTCATCGCTCTGTGGCTCATTAGCATATGTACACCATACCAGTTAGTCCAAAAATGCTCACGGCTTCTTGCACAGGCTGATTTCTGCGTGATGCAGTAGGTCGTGTTATCTGACTAAGCTGTGTTGGTGTTTGAGAAAAGTTCAACTTGGTCTGAGTGGCCGGCGCCTTGGCTCGTGTAGCAGGTGTCTTCTTAGTTGGTGACTTTGCTCGTGCTGGGGTTTTTGTAGGCTTTGCAGCGGGCTTTTTCGCAGGAGCTTTCTTCTGTGAAGCTACGAACAGGTCTTCTGCGCTGTCTTCTTCGTCGTCGTCGTCATCAAGCATGATAACATCATTGTCGTCTTCTTCCTCTTCTTCCACTATTTTCTTCTTGCCTCGACCACCTTTAGCAGCAGGCGCTGCTTTCTTAGTGGCTATGACTTTCTGATGAGTTGTACCGGTTGCTTTTGCCCGGCCACGCGGAGCGGTCTTCTTCATGGGTATAGAGGCGAGGCCCTCTTCATCTTCCTTCTCTTCCTCGTTATCTGAGCGTATAAGAGCACCAGGTTGGTCTACCCAAGGACCTTCGAAGTCACTGTCCCAACCATCTGGCTTTGGCTTGATTTTGGATTTACGGACCCTCTTCAGCTGTCCTGAGGCAAATAAATCCTCTAACTGTTCGCGGTATTCTGTCATTTCCTTGACGATTTCCTCTTCCTCAACTTCGTTGGCATTCATAAGATGCTTGAACTGAGTCGTGAGACTTTCTTTGACAAAAGTCTCCATAGCGTGCTTGTCGTCTTTGTCGACGAACTGGGATACAGCATCTCCGAATGAGTTTTGTGGCAAAATTGTCAACGTCTGCGCTGTGAGAAATTCCTTGACTAGCCTATCGACCTTTACCGAGTCGACTGATAGTTCAGCCAGCACCTGTTCATCTGGTTCGTCGACGGCGTTCTTCAAGGCTTTGGTTGTTGGCTTCTTCTTCCGATGAAACTGGACTACATCATTGACATTCGCTACTTTCTTCATGAATCGATTTGAGATTCGCTGGGGATTCTCGCAATGAAATTCACCAGGCGATGGTGCGGTATATTCAACGCGCAGTCGAACAAGCGGCAGCGGGACTTCGACATCGTCGCCTTCTTCACGATCTGTCTGAAGTTCGAGCCATTCTCGTTTCGCTTCCTCAATGAGGTCTTCAATGACTTGATTTAGATATTGTGTAATTTTGGCACGGTTGTCGCTGACACGCCAGAGTTCCTTCTGCTTGATCTCTCTTTCTTCGGCCAGCACAATCTCTTTCATGATAAAAGGCCGCACTGTTCTTAGGCGGATGTTCTCGGTGGTAAACTCCTTACCAGTGATACTCAGGATAGACACGTGTTTGGGCACAGCTTCGCCCGGCATCAGAGATGTTGCAACTGACGAGCCTGGCTGCATGACATGAAAGCCCATCTCAGGGTTGTACCGCGGGTCTATCAAGCACTCATGCTCATGGCCCCATACGATAAGATCCATGAATTCGGGAAGGAAGTTTTCAGGTAGATAGCTGGTTGGAGTGTGCGCATGGTGGTTCTGATGAACGCTCATGAGATTAAACCATTCATCTTTTTGCGTACCGGGCTGGAAGAACTTGACGTTGCCCTCTCTCCATGTGTGAAACAAGCGCTCATCTCGCACATTGCTCAGGCCGTACAAAGCAAGCTTGGTGTGGCCTTTTTGGAGCAGTACTGGCTTGACGGCTATGTTATCCACTTCCGGCGTACGCCCAAAATAGTTCACAAATCCAGACGCTTGCAGGAGATCAAGTGGAGAGTAGGAACCCTCACCTGAAGGGTCGTCGTGGTTGCCATGAATGGCAAAGACTGGTATCGCGATATTGATGTCTTCGTCTTCATAGTTGACATGGTCAAACATGCCGCCAAAGTTCTCGCTCGCATCGCTCAACATCTCCAGCTCGCATGGCTTTTCTCCAAGGCAGTTTATGCGCAACGAACGCATCACCTGGAACATGGATTTCCGCGACGGTTTGTTCTCATGGAATAGGTCCCCAGCGTGCAGTACCATGTCCACATCGTGCTCCTTGGCCAGGCACATGACTTCGTGGAAAGTCCTCCAACTATCATCTTTTCGCACGGCATCGCGCTCGTTGTATCCAACATGGCTATCTGTAGCGACAAGTATACGAATTGCGTCTGCACCTGCAGACTGTGTTAGCGCGGACGTATTGTCGGAGCCTGTTGCTGTCGCCTACCTCGCTGGACACCGCGTGCTCGTGGCGGCATATTGGACGAACTGCGGGGCTGGAAAGATGGATTCTTGAACTCTCACTGTTAGCGAAGCATGCAGCAGGAGACTACAAACAAATGCTGCACAATTGACACACAGTAGATTCTTCCAGCGAGAGCAACGGCTTACAGCAATCACTCGCACTTCGCGTCGCGCTCTAGCCAAGCCATTAGCTCCACAATATCCCCCGCGCTCTCACGTGGGTTTCCAGAGTCCATCGGGAGCAATTGAAAACATTCGCCGACGACATCTCCCACGCTCACCATCGCCATGTTTCCCACACGCGCGCTGTGCGCCCGGTCGGTCTGGAAAGGTATTTACTAGTGTCGCTGCTGAGCCTAAAGGCGACAGAAAATGCTAATCATCCACCAGGACCCAATATCGTTCCGTAAGCCTCCGTATGAAACCCTTCCTGGGTCTTTCTGACTGTGTCCAAGCCTCCCAATAGTCCAGAAAAAGGCAGGTGAACGAACCCCACCGATCAAGACCCAGGCCCGTTCGGCCACGATACTGCCAAATTTCGTCGGCCTCAAGTTCCAAATACACAACGGCAAAAGCTACTTGGATATCACCATCACCGAGGATATGGTAGGACACAAGTTGGGAGAATTTGCGCCGTACGTTCCTCGGAATGAGCCGACAACATACGCATTAGCTGACGAGTCACCTCTAGGACACGGAAGCAGTTCACGTACAAGCAGACCAAGAATAAATGAAGAACGGGCCGCACGTGCATGTTATGGGAGTTTGGGTATCATTTTAGTGTGCGCGGAAACCACTATGTACTGATATTGTACAATTGCGATGAGCCCCTTGCTGGGCAAAATGTTCTGATCAGAAACCCCTGCGCCTGCGATGCCAATTTAACGCCGAGAATGCCTGTTGTGATAGCAAATAATTAGGTCCGTCATTGCCCGTCTTTCGCATATGCCAATGGAAGGCGGACACCGAGTGGGCCGTCGAGAGATTGTATAGACATGTGTCTAACGGTAAAACTCGCCACGCTTAATGTTGACGCCATACTCGCCAACTGCCATGCCCAGGTCCTCCATGGTGAGTACAGTGCGTCCTTGACTGCCGCCCTGGCCGCCTCCACCATAGCCTGGCCGTTGAATACCGAGGTTATAGTCTTTAGCCTTAGCACCGCTGTCCTTCCCGCCTGGCACTCCGCCTGGCGCAGCTGCTCCAGGCGGTCCTCCAGCACCGCCCATAGGGTTGTTGCTTGCTGTGTTTGAGGAACGGATGCGCGAAAACTGGTAAGCGTCGGCTGCAATGTCCGCGATGAACTTCTGGGTCGCGAGCGCTAAGAGGCGCGCAAGGTGCTGTGATGTCTGAGGTGGTGGTGGCAGGCCGGCGCGGGTGAGATAGTAGTTGGTCACTGCGTCAGGGATCTGGCAACCTTATCAGTGCACTGTTATCTTACTTGGAGGCTGGGTGAGCATACAATGGGCGCGTACTCGTCCATCTTCCCCATGAACTCGCGCAATGTTGCATCTTTCTTGGCAGGTATCCGCGCTTCAAAGCTAGTTATTGGGTCCGCTGCGCCGTTCATGGCGGAAGGCTCTGTATCGTTTGCGCCGTCGAGGTTCATGGCGTCGGCCTCGAGTTGTGTCGCGTCTTGCTTGATCTCCTCATCGACGGTACGGTCCAGCTCATCGTTCACCTCCATGTTAGTATCGAGGGGCTGAGAGTTATTTTCGGACATGATGATAGGATAATTCTCACGTATTGCGACAAGGTGGATGGTATGACGTGTGGGGTTGAGTCGGGTTGCGGAGACGATACGGAGGTGAGAGAACGACACGCCAAGCAATCTGGGTGCGGGAGTGGCGCAGCCAACCAGAGCGGTCGTAACCTGAACATTCCACGACGCGTCTTGGATCCGATTATTTACAAATCCAAAGTACAAAGTCTCTGATACTTGGGTGTCGCCAATCGTGCTCTTTTCTACTCTGTGCAAATATCAATGCGATCGCTCTGACCACCTAGGCTGCAAGGGCGCTCTAGCATGAGGCTGGCGGTTGGCAAGATGAGGAAAGTCCAGCCTGATGCCACCTGAGCGCTGTTACCCAAACATGGTAGATTGTTAGTGACAGCCACATGAAGCTCCTAAAATAAACAGTCGCCAGTCGGTTGCCTGGAGCTATAGCAGGGCTTCGTTCCACTCCGATAGCATTCGACTCTTACAACTGACGCTGCGCATTCTTACCCCGTCTTACACCAGGCAATACATTCGTTAGACGCAAACATCTTAGGTACGTCCCGTTCTACAAACTTCCAGATAGCAAAGTGGGACGTGTGCTGAAAGATGCAGGCTATAAACGGCACACCCCCCATGCTCTTTGGCAACTGGTGCCCCCAATGGCCCAACTCACAGACCTACCCAACGAGGTTTTGGAGTTCATATACCGCGCTCTTGGGAGTATTGATGACGTCCACCACTTGATTCGAACATGCAGGATAACGGCACGTGTCATGTGCCAGCGAAACATCTATCTCGGCATCATGCGTTCTATCATTCATCATTCTCCTCAGCACAGACTTGACTACCAGTTGAACAAGGTACTAGGCGTCCACGCGCGTTTTGTTGCGAATCTCTCGGGAAAAACGACTGGGTTGCGAGCCACCACCATACATTCATTGTCAAATCTCAATGACCACGAGACGAGCCTTATACACGCTCTTCATCTGAATCCTTGCGAAGCTCATTGGTCGGATATGGCGATATGTGATGTCCTGGCTCTCTATCAAGGTGTGCGCGTATTAGAGGATATCTGGTTGAGCAGACAGCTTGAAGAACAGGATTACCTATCTGTAAGCGATGGCGAAGATCACCAGGAGTTCTCTGACAGGTTTTTTACTCTGGTCACTCGTGCCGATGAGTGGGAAGAGGGACAACTACAAGGACGGCACTCGAAGGGCAAGCATACTCATTCCCACAAGAGCATGAATCCCGACCAAAGGGCTCGATTCTATGCTGCCGTTGTGCGCGTCTGGCTTGCGAATGAAGTCCGATGGGCACTTACGAACTTCAACTCGACCAAAAATCTCTTGGGGCTCTTCAAACCCATTCTTGAATCCCTGGTGAATGAGTCACTGATTGACAGACTGGACGAGTGCGCCGTTTTTGCCTTTATGTATCATCATGTGCTCCCAAGAAACATCAAGTTCTTGGCGGATAGGGACTCATCAAAGCTACCCTTTACATTCGAGTCGGATTTCCGCAAGGGCAATGCAAAATGTTGCATGTAAGTACTAGATGCTCTCCTTTGACATCTCTACGTTCTGCGCATTGCCTTCTGCAGCCGCTTAGAAGCAGCGCGTATTTAGGCGGTACTCTTGACATGGAAAAGCCGAGCACCAAGCTCAAGCTAGGGAGCTGTTAATGCATTTTCTGGCTGACCCTACATTTATAGATTACTTCAGACGTGCCTAATGGCAGGGCAGGCCTACTTTCAGCCGCCTGATTTGATTGATCTCGCCATTCGCTCGAGACTCGGCCGCCGGCCGCCTTACCCATCCATAGCGATGCCCGAGTCAAGTGAGGAATGGAGGCATCCACAATTTACAGGCTCTCCGCCCCCCATGGATCTATGTGATAAAGACGTGGCCCGGAGGGTAATGCGAGTCTGCGCTCGTCACCTTCTCAGGATTGGACGGTCTTCGATTCATGATATGAGTCGCGTATCGAATATGCTGCAGCTCTCCGGTCCCCCGTTTAGACATAGGCTTCTAAATATTTCTGACTGGGCGATGGCCTACCTTGTCCATCGAGTGGTTTGTGAGGTTGAACGGAACAAGTCGTCCCAGGAGGACTTGAGGGACATGAAGACTGTATTCCAGACGGAATGGAGGGATGTCCAGTGGGAGGTATGGTGGTGGGCGAATAACGATGACAAGGCAAGAATGAAGATGGCGAGGTGGTGGCGGCAAGTTGGATTAATATTGCCCCTGTGACAATGGGTTGGCATTCACGTAGTATAGTACAACAAAAGGTTGATGAGTGAGATGTTATACGCCATAACTTGCATAGTATTTGTGCTCAGACAGTAATACTGATTTGGCGGTGCATGATTCAAGACGTACAAACATATGTGTCGAGTACTACAGGTGTACATGGGTAAGTTTCGTAAGTTCGATTCTCTGCTGGATAGTATCTCAAACAGGGTATAGCTCCAGACGGGTTGTTATTTTCTTTACTCTCAGCCTTAGATTTACGTAATTTCACGAGATTGAAAAGAGAGTCTAAGAAAACCCTAGCTGACTAGCTCTGATAAGCTATATTATGGATAGAGTAGCCTTAGACTCTTAGCTTATCTAGCTAGCTGCGCTACTTACGAAATATATATGTGTTAGCGCAGGATATAGAGTAGAATAAGTATTAAATAGTAGCGGTAGCTAGTACATGTTCTATAAAAGATAGGATAAAGCTAAAAACAGACAGCTTGCATCTGCATAAGGCCTGCTACTAACGTAGCTTATTTTACTATAGCTCTATGATTATTATATTCTAAACTACTATACTAGGCTAAGTAGAAGAAGCTGACAGATTAGCGCTAGCTACTAGCGCTGTCCCATCTTGGCTGGAACTCACTATACTGACATAAATGGTCGCAATCCCGTTTTTCCGCACGGGGCCAGGATGGACGGATGGCGGGCGCTCATGCTGCCGCTAGTTATGGGTGCACGCGAAGAGCCCGAGATGCAAGGCCGATTGGGCGCCGTGTGGCAGCAGGCAATGGCTCGAGTTACTTGTCCGGCAATGGACGTGCGCCAGGAGTACAGCACAGCAAGTCATACGGCATGGCAGACGGCGCGGCCATGTTGTGCAGGTGTTTTTCCCATGTTCACGCCCTGGTCTGGCTCCAGGGCGGGCGAGGGAGGGGTCGAGAGGCTCGCGAGACGTCATTGGCGTGCAGAGAGCGCGTCAAACTGCTGTGGCCGAAATTGCCAGGTAGCACGGCACTGCACTGCACCGTAATGGGGGTGCAGGCTGATGGCAGGACAGGTGGCCGCTGACCTGAGGCCTTTGACTGGCAGGCCGACTAGAAGCCAAGGGCGAGGGGGAATGAATACGCTGACAGGCAGGGGGCGTGGGCGTGGGCGTGAGCATGAGCATGAGCATGAGCATGAGGGTGAGGGTGAGGGTGAGGGTGAGCGCGGGCTGGCTGTCGGCTTCTTTTTTAGAGCACCAACTTGACTAGAGAAAAATTCGCGCTTCAAAGCGACCCTCTTCCTCCCCCCTGCGCTTGCTCTGCCCGCACACACGACAGTCAATTTTCTCTCTCGGCGCCAGGTCTGCCTTGACAACGTCGCATACGCCCCTCGGACGCCGCCTCAGCCCGCTCCCCCGTCGCCGCCCTCCAGCCAGACGTGCCTGTGCCACCCGGCCCTCTCGTGTGGTGCCTGGCGTCCCTGCCTACTACCCACTACCCACTACCCACTACCGACTTCGTCTGCCTCTCCCCACCCTCATTTTCCACTTCTACTTCTACTTCTACCTCCACCGCCCACGCTCTCGAGACTACTCCCTCTGCCTCCCTCTCCCTCTGCCCCTCATTCTTCACGTCCGCGCCCCGCCTCGGACTCACAAACGCACACACACAGTCGTCCCAGACTTACCAAAAGGTTAGTTTTGCGCATATCACTATCACATCCGCCGCATGCTTGCTACCTTCCTCTTCCGCGACCGGACTCCGTTCACCAACCCCGCCCACCGTTTTTCTTCTGCTGTTTTCCTCCGTCATGTGCTCTGGCCTCTGACCAGCTGCTGTTCGTGTGCTGCTTGCACCCTCTCTCCCTCCCCAGCCACTCGCGGTTCAAACAGTCATCTCTCCGATCTGCCGTGCGCTTGCACGCATACTATCACACCCACTTCCGCCCGCCCGTCCGCCCGCCCGCCACACAACCCAGCGCACTGCTGCCCAGGGCGCTGCTCACTAACATTTCATATCCTCCAGCCCGTCATTGTCACTATACGATTCGACCCGAAAAAAAATATCCGCTAACATCAGTTACCACAGCGCGCACAACAACCGCCTCGGTCTTCAAGTCGTGCTCAGAAGCATTCACTTTCCCCGCTGCGTGTGTGATCGCCTCGGCTACGAGCCAACACCCGCGGCCCCTATAGTCTTCTGCCGTCGCAGGAGTTACTACTTGCCACCTTCGATCCATCGCCAACCACAGTCTTGGTAGTAGCGAAAAAAGGTTGCGTGCGGGGAGGTCAAGACATACCTCTCCGGACATACCAGCACCTACACCTGCTGATCACCTCGCCGCAGCGCTCCCACCAGGGATTCTGAGCGCTCTCTTCGCCTTACCAGTCCGACTTCAGCCGAGACACAGACAGAACATCCGCAATGGCATCCACATTTTCATATGCGCAAGCCGCAAAAGGCATTTCCACGCCAACCAGCAGGAGCAAGCCAGCATCCGGCTCTGCTACTCCAGCCAAGGATGCAAACGGCATCTCTGGTCCAGACGCCAACGCCTCGCCAGCCAACTGGGCTGAAGACGTCGAGGCAGAGTCGCATTCTGAGCAGCCCTCGGTAGCCCGTGAGGCGCGTACAGAGCAGCCCGCTTCTGTTGCTCCGAAATCCTCACAGCCTGCAGATGCCTCGAATGTATCTTCACCGGACCTTGGCGCCTCGTCCTCGTCCACGGTGACCAAGGATGACGATGTTTCTTCAGTACCGAACACGGCTTCTGAGTCAACCACTTGGGATAACAAGTCTCAAGCCTCTACTTCGGTCGACAAATTTGTTGAGCCGGTTGAGAAGACATCGGAGAAGGTCAAGAAGGGCAAGAATGCAGTCGCCAAGGCCCTCCATGAGGCACCCGTTCCGACCGTCAACCCATGGAAGATTCGAGCTGACGAGATGAAGTCAAAGGCGCAGAAAGCTGCTCCTTCACCTGTTCTGAATGGTGCTTTGCAAGGGCCAAACGGCGTTGCTGCAAAGAAAGACTCGGCACCCCATGACAAGGCCGTCAACGGCGAGAGCAGAAACAAGAGCCGGAACGAAGGTGTCACAGGTCGAAAAGACTTCAAGGGCGACGCAGAGACCCGAAATGGTGCCAAGGGCAGGTTCTCTGACAAGGACACAAAATCGACGTCGAGTGTGCTCCCCCCGCCACCGCACCGTGACCAGGAGTCATGGCCAACACCAGATACCGCTATCGACGAGGAGCGCAAGAAGGCCCAAGAGAAGGGCGACAAGCTAGAGAAGGAACGCAAGGACGGTGCTCCTGCTAGCAAGCAGGAATGGGTGAAAATCCCATACACTCCCTCTGTTGTGTTCAATACACCTTTGCCTAATGCTGCAAATTCGAGAAGGGGTGGTAGACCTGGAGGACGCGGTGCAGCGCAGACTGGTGGCAGGCCTGCTGGCTTGAGCAATGGCGCTGAGCAGCATGAGAAGGATGGCTCGGCACCAAATGGTGAACAAACCAAGGCTGCTACACAAGACGCCCCTGTCAAGACTAAGCGCACTGGCAATGCGGCATCTCCGACTTTGAAGAACCAGCTTCTGACGACCAATGGAGACGGCGCTGTAAAGGCGCATGGGAATGGAGCCATAGAGTCTGAAGCAAACGCAAAGGGCTCAACGCCGTCATCCCAAGCACCGCACCAAAATGGCGCTTACCCCCGCCAGTATCCCAGCAAGCCCCACAAAGGCAGGCGAGGCGATTTCCACGGTTTCGGAGAGCGCAGGAAGGACGGTACGTCGTCGCCTACTAAGGATGGTGTCTGGACTCCTGCTGGGACGCAGGCAGACGCTTCTGCAGATGGTGAACGTCGTGCACCCGCTCAACAAGACGGCCCACACGGCCATTCGAAGCGTTTTAGTTCATTTTCCAACGGGCGTGAACGTGGCCGTGGAGGAGGCCGTGGTGCTCGTGGCGGCTATGCAAACGGCCACCACTTCACCAACGGACATTCTTCGACGAGCTTTTCCTCGGGTCCAAGATCACCTACGACTTTTGTGCCCGAGAGCAACAGCTTCTTCCCAGCCTCCCAGGGCAAGTATGGTCGCAATAGCCACCGGTCACAGCCGCAGTCTACTGACCCCTACCGACTCCCGGGTTACCAGAATGGATACCCAGTCGCTCCCCTACAGACATCTCATGACATGTATTCCTATGGCATGGTCCAGCCAATGAGCGCCGCTCCACCATTCAGCCCATATGGGTTTGATCAGTCCTATCTCTTCTCATTGCTCACTACCCAAGTGTAAGTCTTCCTTGATCGTCTCGTTCAGCGTTTACTAACAGGATGCAAGGGAGTATTACTTTTCTGTTGATAACCTGCTCAAAGACATGTATCTTCGCCGCCACATGGACTCCCAGGGATTTGTTTCGCTCGAGTTCATTGCTGGTTTCAACCGGATCAAGCACTTGTCACCCGACCTTGAACTGATCAAACTCGTCTGCCAGCAGTCCAAATCCATCGAGTACCGCACGGGTGAGGACGGTCAGGACCGTCTGCGTCGTAAGGACGGCTGGGCACAATGGGTGCTTGACATGGCGGAGCGTGACCCCTCGGCGCAGAATGAAGGCCCTAAGGAGCTCAAGCAGCCCCAAATCACACATCCCGCAGGCTTTGACCCCTCGAGCATTTCTCAGTGGCAATCAATGTCCCCCGGATTTCCCATGGCTCCTTACGGGGGCGATGGTCCATACCCTCAGATGAATGGATTTCATCCCGTCGCTCAAGATGCTGGAATGATGCTGGTAGAGACTGTAGTGAATGGTGTGCCTATGGAAGAGGCGAATGGTACCGCCGTTTCGACCGGTCACCCAGTCGAGAGCTCAACAGAGGCTGTGAGTGCAGAACCCGATTCATTTTTTGACTGGCAACTTGACGGCTTGACTGTTATTGTTCGCAAGCAAGTTCAGAAGCAACAAGCATCGCCTGTTTTATTTCCACAAACATTTTCTAATGGATCCATCGATAGTAAAAATGGCGTGCCAGGCGAACTGAATAAGTCGATCGCATGTCAACTCGAAGCCGACGACGCTAGCTTTCTCAACGGGTAAGTCGGCGCCTCAACCTTCCCCACGGCACCATTGCTAGCGGTTTCCGCATCCTCTATATTTAGTCAATTCGCTCAAACGCTGCAAAGCATCGAGCTCGGCATCCCGGCCTTGACGTTAGCATTCGCTACAAAGTTGTGTCTGATGCTAAGGCTAATGCCCAGAGTAGTAGTGTCGAACAGTGCTCACTAAAATCGACTTCTCCTTCAGTTCGGCTTTACTGGGTCAAGGATCAAGACCAACCTGTCCATTCCATTCCTTCTGGTTCCTCGCATGAGTCGTATTATCAACTTCGGTCAAAGGCTCTCGGCAAGCGCTCACGAGCCTCTTTTGGCATCACTCCTTACGATATGAACGTTCTTTACCAATTCTGGTCACATTTCCTGATTCGGAATTTCAACCTTTCAATGTACGATGAATTCCACTATCTGGCTTTTGAAGATGCCGCCTGCAGGGGTACGAATGTCGGAATCTCGAACTTGATCAAGTTTTACGGAAAGTCTTTACTGTCGCCTTACGAAGCAATCCGGTGGCGAGTAGCTTCTGACTATGTCGATCTGATCAGATCGGAGGACGGATGTTGTGCTTTCGACCAACTACAATTGGCCGTCCGCAATGGTGGCATCGATCCGGAGAGTTGGGAGCGCATCAGAGACTTACTTGATGCTGAGGCATTGGCTCGATTGGCATCATGACCGTCTGATTGTATCTGATGACCTCTACAAGGTCATGCAGGACGAGCAAGGGATGGTGTTTCTCCAGGCTTGCTCGTCAAGCTGTGATCTCGTTGCTTCCAACTGTCCTTGCGAGTTCTCGGGTTCTTTTATACATTAACAAAAAGTTCATGTTCTGGCGTTTTCATACGGTCGGCGGTCCGTCACATGTTTTCCGATAGACCCCTTTTGCACACAGTTTTTGGCTTCTCTTAATGTTCACACGATTGTTTCCCAGCACGATAGGAAATACCCTTCAACGGATCTGGCTCAACCTCTTCTCCTGGATCTACGGGCTTTGCACGGAGGCTCTATCGCATTGAAAGCTGGCGTACTGTGTGGTTGTTTTTCTTGCATTTCATCAGCCCTGCATACAAACTCCAGAAGGCGTGTTTCTCCCCTCCAACATCGCGACACCGATCTCTTTTATTTCCTTGTGCGCGAATGTGGGTTCCTAGGCTCCATCATGCCCTAGAGCAAAGTTTGTAAAAGGTCGTTGGCGAGGCCAGCATGAATAGGCTTCTGCTTTGTAAAAGTACGAAATGGAAGATTTTAGCCCAGTTTTTGCCTCACATGTGCAGAAGATAAGAAGTCCGGGTTCTATAGGAAAGGAGCTCTTGACGTACGGCTATGACCGGTTCCCATACTGCATTCACAAGATATTTATACCCATGAGTAGTAGATTATCATGGAATATTTGGGAAGAAGACGAACCAACGAGTGAGGTGGCATGTGACCATCGTCACGGCGGCTTGGCGTTTCAGACGATCAGCCCCGATGGCGGTGGCGACATTTGCCCTGCGCCTCATTAACATTGTCTTCCCCACACTTCAGGGGACCCTTCCTCTCCCCTCTTGGTAACACCAACACACAATGGCACCGGCCGCGGTGCATCTGCATAGACTGGTGGTCAAGAACGCGAAAGCGTTCAAGTGAGTTTCTTCTCATCTTACAAGGCAACCACAGACTGACAGAGACAAGGGCCGCCTGGAAACATGCAGCGAAACTCATACAGAAACAGTTACCTGAGTCCGCACGACCTGCGGATGCAGTTCTTCAACCTATACTCGCTCGAAGTGCTCCGAAGCATCCTCTTCACCGAATTGCCTACCTCAAGCAGAGCAAGGGCCGATGGTACACTACCCATAGCCTCATTGGTGCCGCCGTTAGACGATTCACCACTTCGGCTGCACGCAGCTCGGGAGTGAAGTATGACAAGGCTTCGTTCCCGAAGTCCCGTATCGGGAGTATTGTTATGGCACAGGCTGGCCGTGCGCCCTTTGCGTCTACCCTTCGCCCTAACCTCACGGGCGGTGCCTTGGGACGAACTGCGGGTGGTTATGGATGGGGCTCCGGCAGGACCGGAGGCGCTCGATACTTCTCGCATGGTCCTGCTGCGCCTGCCCAGGTCATCAACAATGTATCTCAAGCTGTGCGCGCATTTCTTGTTGGCGGACAAAAGGCCCAGTTCGACGGTGTAAATCGCCACAACGGCGAGAAGCGCTTCAAGACTGTCTCTGCACTTCAAGAACAAGTCAACGGTACTTTGCACAAGGTTCCCAAGACTAGCCCTGGCTCTTGCATCAGCTTCAACATCAACCCTACTGTCACTGCCCTTACTCCGCTCAAGGCTGTCAAGGGCTTTGCCACTTTCGCTCAGGAGAAGGAGACTCTTAACACTGAGGGTCTTTTGGACACACTTTCTATCGACTTCTCACGTGCGGTCAAGGAACTGGCTGCAGTCTTGAAAGACTTGCAACGGTTAGCGGCACTGGGAGACTTACCTATAACGTACGAAGACTCGGCATTGAAAGTTCATTTCCCCGGCTGTGACGCACAGACGGTGGAGACGATCTGCAACGATTTTGGGGTCTCGCGGGGCGTAGTTCACGAAGACGAAAGCTTCAACACATTTGTAGGAGCTGACGTGGCGTTGCTCTTCCCATTCGCACCAAGCCAGACGCCTTCAGAATGTTCCTTTTATCAGAAGCCTGTTGCCGACCGTCAGCATATCCAACCCAACATTGACTGGGCAAATATGCTTTCGCCCTCTGTAACAGATTCAGAAGGCGTCGCGACACCATCGGAACACAGTTACGATCAACTGGTCGACTTTATGACTGAGGCCAATCCATGGCAATCAGTCTCATCGCCTTCCGGTTACGAGAGTTTGCACACGAGTGAAGCTGAGGAGATAGACTTGGAAGCAAGTATGGAGTTTCCGGAACGATACACACCTCTTTGCTAGGTGAGACTGGCGTTTTTGCAAAGAACAGCCGGTGAATGACTGATGACATATTTTTTTTGACTCAGACTGCTGACATGGGCGCTTGAACCCTACTACTTACTTTCCCTTTGTACCTGATGAATTCAAATACCTACAATCAATAAAAATACATCTCTCTGGAGTTCGATGCATAAAGCCATGTTCTATCACTGTCACAATCTCATAAAGTATGTGTATGAGCTCAACAGCAAAAGCCACTAGCCAGAACAAA
>JALPSE010000118.1:0-33804 GCA_030558545.1 Bipolaris gigantea | reverse complement strand
GGGGGGGGGGTTTATTCCCGGATAATACCGTAACCGAAACAGCGGGTGCTTCTCCACTTTTTTTACTGTATACCGGTGGGTTATGTCAACCGATTTGAAGGAAGCTGCTCCTGCTCCTTGGCTATGACTCGATTGTTCTCCTACCGTCGTCATGAAAGCTACTTCCTTTGCTCCTTCTTTCCTCCTTCTTACAGCCCGAGTTTCGTGACGGCGATTGGAGCAGCGCTCACTCGACTCATCAACGGTACTATCACAAGTAAATTTTTCTTTTCGGGGGCAACTCTTTGTTGCAAGGGCCGATTGCCTTATTCCCGGGGCCGAGGGTGGGAGGACAACGGCAGGGTAGCGAAAGAGAAGGGAGGGCGGGTGTTTGAGGGAGAAATGGCGGAAGAGAAGCGGAGCGATGATGCTGGGGAACTGGGAGTCGAAATCTACATCAACGGCGCTGCTGCTACCGCACCACCAGATGGCTTGCTGGAGAAGCCAGAGGCCGCCGCCACCACCACCACAGCATCACAAACAAACAAAGACTCACCTCCCAACGGCGGCTACGGCTGGGTCTGCGTTGCCGCCATTGCAACCCTAAACGGCCACACCTGGGGCCTCAACTCCTCCTACGGCGTCTTCCTCGCCCACTACCTCTCGCACAGCATCTTCCCGGGCGCTACCCCCCTGCAATACGCCTTTGTCGGCGGCCTCTCCATTTCACAGGCACTCATTGTTTCGCCCGTTGCTACGCTGACTACGCGGTGCTTCGGTACGCGAACTACTTTACTGATTGGCGTGGCACTGGAAACGGCATCGTTTGTCGGGGCGAGCTTCGCGTCGCGGATGTGGCATTTATTCCTCACGCAGGGCATTTGCTTTGGGTGGGGGATAGGGTTTTTGTTTGTGGGGTCTGTGGGGATTACGCCGCAGTGGTTTAGTACGCGCAGATCGCTTGCGAATGGGTGTTCGGCGGCGGGATCCGGGCTGGGTGGGTTGGTGTACTCGCTTGCTGCCCAGTCGATGATTCGGAGTATAGGCTTGCCTTGGGCGTTTCGCACGCTGGGGCTTGTAGCGTTTGTGGTGAATACGGCTTGTGCGCTGTTGATTCGCGATCGGAACCAGGCGATTGGGAGTCGGCAGATTGGGTTTGATCATCGGCTTTTTCGGAAGGTGCAGTTTGCGGGCTTGTTGGGGTTTGGCTTTCTGTCCATGCTCGGGTATGTAGTGTTGCTGTTTTCGCTGCCGAATTATGCGAGGACGGTGGGGTTGAGTGCGCAGCAAGGGAGTGTTATTGGGGCTATTTTCAACCTGGGGCAGGCGATTGGCAGACCGCCGATTGGGTACTTTTCGGATTCCATTGGGAGGTTGAATATGGCGAGCAGTATGACGTTGTTGAGTGGGCTGTTTTGTTTGGTCATATGGATGTTTGCGAAGAGCTTTGGTGTACTCGTCTTTTACAGTCTGGTGGGCGGAGCGGTAGCTGGGACGTATTGGGCTGTGGCTGGTCCTATCACAACGGAAGTTATGGGGTTGAAGGATCTGCCGAGTGCGTTGAGTATCACTTGGTTGGTGCTGGTCTTGCCTACTACGTGTAAGTCTGTCCCTTTCCTTCCATTGGGAAACTTGGCTCATGACGATGGCTAGTCTCCGAAGCCATTGGCCTGGAAATCGTCAAGTTCAATGGTGGCTCTTATACCGGTGCCATCATGTTTACCGGGTGGATGTATATTGGTGCGGCTGTCTTCTTGTGGCTTGTGCGAGCATGGAAGATTGGCCAAGACGAAGAGCTGGCGGCTGGGGCCGAGGAGAATGAGGATGGCTCTGCAGCTGGCGTCGAGGCTGCGAAAGAAAAAAGCCCTTTTATGACGAGGATATTCATGATGAGGAAAGCCTGATCAAGCTTGGGCGTAGAACACAAAAGGCATGCATGTATGTATTTTTCATAGCTGCCCCGGCGTGGCAAAGCTTGTGATTTTTTTTTCTTGGATGCGGACTTGGACGGTCAACATGGTACAGATGGTGTGGTGGGAGGGAACAGGAGCCCGCACTTGATACATGGGAGTCTGCGAAAAAGTGCTTTTGTGTTTGAGCATGTTCCAGAGGAGGTTGGAGGTTTACGTGCCAAGGCACTCCGCGCCCAAACGATACTTTGGTTGCAAAGAAAGCAAATACGCAACTAGTACTAAGAATACGAGTCTTTGGTAGCAGCGTCGGCAGCCAGGTATCCTTGCATGCCAGCACTAGCTCCCGTCGCCGTCTTACCACTAGCCGGGTCCCCTATTGAGCGCCCATCAGAGGATGCTGGTCGTGGCCGAAGAGGAGCTTGAGATGGTCGCGAGAATCAATGGTCAGACCGTGTATCTGGTGGTGCCGATGGCGAAAAAAAGTGAAGCGACTGGAGCCCATTGTCCATTGCCCATTGCCCGCTGACGCACATCAGTCCAAAATCCCCTGCTGCTGGGACACGTCTAATTGTTTTAGTGGCCACGGGATGACCTCAAGACGCGTCGCGACTTTTTTGGTTGCTGGGTTGCGTGTGGGTCGGGACGGGACGGGTTCTATCCAAGTCGGGATGTTTGCCTGTCTGTACGTACTGTCTAGCATATCGCCAGGTGACCAGGTGTTTGCATCCAGGAACCAGCCGGTGTTGCCGACGCCTTCGGCAGCGCGTGTTTCTGCTAATTACCGGGTGCAATAAGTATAGAATGGCACGGACGAAGCTCTGCAGGCGTCGGGGCGCGTTCATCGCATGTGGGTTGGGTTGGGCAGAGCGCCCATTGGCCCCTGATGCGACTGTGCCAACTGGCACTCCACCCACTAACTCGAGCCTGGCCTTAGTCTCGTTGCTCTCCTGTTCTCGTCTGTCCGTGTCCGCACTTTCGTCGACGACGAACTTTGGCACGCCTTCGACTGCCATTCTTCTTCTTCTTCTTCATCCGTCGTCTGCCTGCTGCCACGGGATGTTCTCTTCTCCTGTCGTCTCCAGACCCGCTCTTGCCTACCTCATGTCATTCTTTTACTAGCTTTTTTGCTCCATCTCCCTTTCCTTGTTCGATATACCTAATCATACTGCCTCCACTCCGCCTTCGCCCCTCCTGCGCTCGAGACTCTCTCCGGTACGCGTCCCTTTGCCCCGGGCAATCGACTACCGCCCTATACAGCACTTGGGCCCATTGATTCAACGCGTTTGGCTTTGGGGGGGAAAAGACAGAGAAGATCAAAATCAAAATCAAAAAAACAGTCACAGCAGTGGTAGCTCGCTCGCGTTGCGAGAACGCTTGGAGTGAGAGATCCTTGAATGCAAGCTAGACGAACGCCCTCCCCTTCGCTGCCCCCGCCTTCCTCTCCCCCAGCAGCTCCTCACTACCTAGGCGAGCCCTCGTCTCCGTCTGACGACCGTGAACCAGTCTCGCCGACTTGGACTGCCCCATCTCCGTCTCGCACGCTAGGGCATTCGAGCCCAGAGCTGCCTCTCCTTTCCTCCTTCTCCGTACTAGGTAATCACCCCCGCACACCATCCACCGCTGCGAGGCGCGAGCGAACCGACACTTCGTACTACACGGCAAGCTGGGGCAGTCCGTACCGACACCCACCGCCAACCTTTGACCTTGGCCGTCAAGTCTCGGCTAATTTTGGCAGCGACGACTCTGACGAGGAACCCTCTGGCCTCCAATTTGGCCTTGGCCATCTGCTCCCGTCGCGACTCGATCCCGAGTCCGACTCGCCCAACAGGTTTAATCTCGAGCATCTCATCCCCTCTTTAGACCGCGACGTATCACCTAACCGCTTTACGCTCGAACATCTAATTCGATCCCGCCTGCCCAGCCTTGACCCTCTGACAAGAGAAGAACGGGCATCTGCCAGCACTCCTCGGCCATCCGATTCGAACCCTACATCGGAAGAGTGGGTTCAACGGTTTCTCGAGGAGCGTTGGAATCGCGAGACAAACGACTGGCAGAGTAACGACACTGCCACTGAAGGATCAGCGGACGATCAGGAAATTCCATTCGTCCCCCCACCGAAGCGAGGCCACCAAGCCAGGAATAAAAACAAGACACTGAACCAGCAGGACTTTTGGCGCCACTTTAGCAAGGATCAGAAGGACGCACTCGGCAAGATGATGGCCTCCAAGTACGCAGAATCTGAGCCCGCGGATTCTCAGAGGCAAACTTCAGGCTCCCAGACAAATGCACACAGCGTATCGAGCGAGAAGACGCCAATTCCAACGCCTTCCAAAGCAATCATGCCAGCGAACGAGACTCCAACCAAGATGGGCAATGGCGATGCCGCAAATCTGCCAAACCAGGAATCGTCGACAACCAGGCCAGGCTCCAGCACCCAGGCAAGCTCATTCCTTGCCCCCCCAGGTGCTGCGCCTGCCCATCCAAGAATGCGTAAGAAGGTGATTGTGAAAGGAAAGGGCTGCATCATCTCTATACCGCGTGATATTCCTAGAGGGAACCCAGGTTATCCCCCTAAGCCCATGGGCGAAGAAGCCGTCAACGCGAAGCTTAGGCAATTCGAGGAGCAAGGCTACGACATCCGGGGCTTCAGTACCGGCGGCCAGGAGACACATAACAGAGCCATCTGGCCGACAGAAGCTGATGTACAGACAGAGCGTGCCAATTCGGGTTCGAAATTCAGAGTGCGCGTGTCCAAGGAATCGGAATGGAAAGACTACCAGAACTCTTTGCTCGAGGCAAAGCTTGCAGCTCTCGGTGTCAGCATGGGCGGCGAGGAAGACATGGCCCCTCCTCTTTCACGCCAGACATCCTTGCAACAACATCCAGGAACGGTCTTTTCTCCCCCTCTGCCCACCTCATCTGCTAGTAGCGCCCGCATGGCCAGGCCGGGCAGCATCGCATCAATCGGCTTCCCGTACATCCCATCGCCTGGACACATGTCACGGCAATCGATTGCTTCTCCTGCAGCTTTTGGAAACCCTCGTGCAAACATGCATATGCATCGTCATTCCACTTTCGGATCACCTGCCAACTTCACTCAGCATGGTTATTCGCCTTCGGGCACATGGTCGCCAAGTGGTTACTTCAATGCTCAGGATGGTCGCACCGCATCGCCTGCTCTTGCAATGAACCGTCCAGACCTAGTTGAGCTCATCTCGCCCCGCTCGCCATTTGGTATGGGTCAGCAGATGCCTATCACGCCGACACAGAGACACGATTTCCAGCTACAGATGCAAATGCAACAGCAGCAACTCCAAGCTCAGCTTCAACAACAACAACAACAGCAGCAGCATCAGCAGCAACAACAACAGGTCCTTGGTATGCGACCTGCATCTACACTTGCTGAAGTACCCGAGGATGAAGATGAAGAAGACGAAGTACCGCCCATGAAGCACGCCACTCAAACCAAAACTGAGATTGCAGTGCCCACTCCCCGCGGTCATCGTCATAACATTAGCGAGAACCTTGAACGCGAGGCAGCTAACGAAGAGTATCACTTGGAAGAGGCTATTGACAAGCAGTTTGCCGAAGGTGGAGACTTTAGTACGGAGCCAGAGACTAATGTTCCATTGAACCATGCCAATGCCGTGGCCAAACCCAAGTGGGAGGACTCTCGACCAATCTTGCACCAGCCTCAGCCACACAGCAGGGCTCACTCGCTCGCACAATCGCAGAACCCCGTCTCCTTTTCGTTCCCAGCACAACAGACACCAGCCTCCGACAGCGACGACGCGCGTACGGACCTTTCAGAAAATACCAATCCCAGTTTGGAAGATGGAGAGGTCCGCAGCGCCGACCAGGGCTCTGTGCAGCATTCCAAGGCACCCTCGCAAGTCAGCAATTCTTGGAAAGACAACAAGTTTGCCTTCAACAAGCCTGCATCCTCCACGCACAGCAAGCATACATCGCGCTCTTCTATTTCGAAGCTCAATGTCGAAGCCAAGGAGTTCAAGTTCAACCCGGCAGCGTCCTTCAGCCCTGGATCCTTCTCATCCGGCTTCAGTTTCGCACCCGCCGTCAAGCCACCTGCTGAGCAAAGTGTCCATCAGACAAACAAAACGAGCATGGATGGAATGGCGAACTTCAACGCCTCTGTGCCCGCGTTCAAGCCAGATGCGCCCGCGTTCAAACCCGACGCCCCTGCGTTCAAACCTACTACAAATGGCTCCTCATTCATGTCTGGTGGCTTCGACTTCTCAAGTCCACCCTCATTCAAGCCCGATGCGCCTGTGTTCAGTCCTGGAGGGTCGACATTTGATCCCAACAAGCCCGCTCCCGCACCAACGAGCTTCTCCTCCAAGATCTTTGGAGATGTCAACATCTCTGCTAATGATATCATCAAGCCAGCTACCCGCTCCAAGGCTGTCCTCATTGTCAGGCCGGACAACACGCGTCAGCCAACGCCCGGAGAGCAGGAAGACCGTGTGGATGAGGCTGGCCGGCCCATGCAGGCTGATGGTCGCGAGAAACGTGTGCGTCGTGATCGCGCTGACGGTGACGATGTGCCCAAGTTTGCACTTCAGCCAATCCTCGCCTCGCAGCCTTTGGCGGAAGTCAAGGAGCCCAACGCCATCACCGTGGATGCCAAGGTTTCACAAGAGAGCCCTGTTGAGGACAAGGAGAACCGCTCGCCCGACAGCAAGCAGACCAGGATCAAGTCAAGGACTCCGTCACCGCAGCCGCAGCAGCAGGATACAAGGCCGTTTGAGCCTATTTCCCCTGCTCCCGGGAGTGAGCAAGGCGCAGATGAGGAGACACCTCATGCCAGTGACGTATCCACTTCCACCACTGAGGAACCCGAGCCAACGACCGAGAAAAATAGCCACAAGAGCACTCTCTCCGCTAATGCCAAGCCGTTCGAGTTCAAGCCCCAGTTCAGCAACGCTGGCTACGATTTTGGGTTCCACGCCGCGAAGCCTTCTCAAGTCGACGAACCTGCGAAGGCTCGGCTGTCGCCTGCAAGAATTGCTAGCAGGAGCCCGGCAATCACTTACCGGCCCAGTGATGGCGGTTCGTTCAAAATGGCCATGGATTCTGGCGAACAGACACGTTACCCTGAGAGCGAGAGCGTTGGTTTTGACAACATTGGTGAGGCTTCGTTCAACGACATTGATGCAGTCATGAAGCATATGGACGGAGAGGGCTCAGACTTTGGTGTTGAGCGAGACGAGACATCTTGGGACCACTCTTCTCCCCAGAGGACCCCACATGTGTTTGAGCGCCACGACCTGCAGCCAAACTTCAAGCTGCGTAGTGACGCACCTAGTCCCAGTCCCCGCAGGGGTTTCATTCCTGGTCCCACGGCATCAACGCTAGATCCGTTTGACAGTGAGAGGGCCGCGCTTTCGTACCAGTCTCCTGTGCGCGAGGTGAGCAATGTGGATGACGGACATCTCAGCGACTGGGACGATGATGGCCTCTTGAGCGAGGACGAGAACAAGGTCCAGACGCGCAGTGGCTTCTTCGACAAACACGTAGATGAGCTTATGGGTCGTCTCCTGCAGGACCGTCTTAGCCCGCTACAGCAAAACCTGCAAGGTATTCAGCAAGCACTTGTAGCCATGACACAACACACGCGACGTGGCCGTCGCAGCATGTCTACCAGCGAACGTCTGGATAGCGATGCAGATGATGAAGACGATGAGATTGGTACTGAGGCAGACTACCGCAACAGATCTCGAGGCAAAGACAAGAAGCTGGAGAAGATCAGGTCAATCGTCATGGACGCACTTGAGGTGCACCAATCGCAGATCACGTCGTTGCCGGTGCCGGTACCAGTAGCGGAGCCAATCATCCCAGAGAAAATCAGGGACATTGTCACCGATGTCATCACACAACATCAACCACCTGTGCAACACGTTGAACCTATTTCTGTTGACCAAATTCGCGCCATTGTTCAGGATGCCATCGCTTCGAGCAAGACAGCGCCAGAGTATCCCACCGAGACTCTCAAAGCCGAAGACGTCCGATCCATTCTTGCCGACATGCTCGCGTCCCATGCTCCTCAGCCTGTGAGGCCTGACGACATCAGGTCGATTGTCATGGAGGCATTCGAGACTCACGCTCCCCAGCCATTGCCGGCACCAGTTCCTGAGCAAATCTGGCCAGATGACCTCAGGGCCATTGTCGCAGAAGCGATTGCATCCTCTCACACTCCGCCTCCACCTACACACACCGCGGACTCTGTCCAGCCGGACATGATCCGCTCCATCGTAACCGAAGCATTGGCATCTCAGAAGCCTGCCGCCACTCTAGAGGCACCTGTCAATATTCCACAGCCATCGCTTGAGATGACTGAGATGTACCAGATTATCTGTAGCCTCAAGGCTTCTATTGTGCAGACCACCAGTCATCACCTCCAAGCTGAAGATATTCGTGAGCTCATTGATGATGCTTTCAAGCGCCAGAACATGGAGACTGCGAAGCTTGAGGAGTCCAAGGCTATTCAAGAGAGGGATGCACGCATCACCGACCTTGAGGACATGCTCAAGGAGGCTACCCTTCGCTTTGACACCGAAGCCGAAGCGCGTAAGGCTCTCGAGGCCCGTGAAGTCGACTCTGCTCGCCTCCTTAAGGTCACCGAAGAAGAGCTTATCCTTCTTCAACAAGCCGCCAGTGACGATGAGAGGAAGATTCGTTCTTTGACCGAAGAGCGTGATGATCTTCGCCAAAGCCTCGATACTCTCAAGAGTAACGAAGATGTATTCCGCGACAGGCTTGCTACACTTGACGGCGAGAACGAGCGGCTCAAGCTTACAAACATTGCTTTGGAAAGCTCTGAGGAGGACCTCAAGAAGAGGTTGGATTCTGTTACCGCTGAGAACGAGGCTCTGACATTTACGCTAGAAGAGCACCGCCTCTCTGCCGATAAGTGGCGTGGCGACCTTCAGGTAGCTCACGAGGAAGCAGAGCAGCTACGCAAGGCTATCGGCGAGTCACGTTTCCAGGCGGAAGAAGCCGCTCGTGTCCGTGAGTCTATGCGTGTCAAGTTTGAGAAACTCCAGCAAGATATGGTTGCTGCCTCCCAGCAGGTTGCAGCCGAACGCGCTCAATGGCAGAAGAACGAGGAGGCATCTGCAAGCAGGTATGAGGTTCTCAGTGCACGTATTGAGGCTGAAGGTCGCACACGTGAGCGTCTTGAGAGAGAGCTTGAGCGCCTTGAGACTCAGGAGCGTGAGGGTATGAAGCTCAGGCTCCACCTTGAACATACTCAGAAGCACAACTCCAGGCTAGAGGAGACTATCCAACAGCTGAGGAAGGAAACCGTTGAGCACCAGAGGAACGCTGAGCGCTACGAGCGCGATATGCGCGAAGCGAGGGACGCTGCTCACGTTGAGATTCGCCGCACCCGTGTGCTCATGGAGGCCGATATCGATGCCGCCAATAACCAGGTCAATATTGTTCGCCACGAGCTCGAGAGCGAAATCAACCGTATCCGCGCCGAGCTGGACCAAGTTCGCATGGACGCAGACACTGCCAAGGAGAAGCACGAGCTTGACTTGGAGGCAGCGTCTGATGCCAAGAAGCAAGCGGTTCAAGAAGCGATCGAGAAACAGAGACTTAGCATGCAAGAACAGCAGCGTGTGTTTGAGCGTCAACTTGCGCACGTCAACCACGAGCATGTTCGTGCTCTCGAGTTTGCACGTGAAGACAAGGATCGCGCTGAGGCCTTCCATCATGACAAGCTTGCTTTGGCCGATTCTAAGCTTGACCACCTCAAGGACAAGATCTCTCTATTGGAAGAGAAGCTACAGGTTGCGAAGGAAGCCGCCAATGCCGCGGTTGCCGCTGCTTCCAGATCACCAACCTCCTCTTCCTTTGGTCTAAACAACTCTGACAAGATTTCTACCCAAGCACTGCGCGAGTCCATTGCTGTCCTACAAGAGCAACTGCAAGAGCGCGAGGGACGGATTGAGTCGCTCGAGCAGCAACTCGAGGAGGTTGATACTGAAGCACCAGCCAAGCTCAAGGAACGCGAAACCGAGATCAACTGGCTACGTGAGCTCCTTGGTGTACGTGTGGACGATCTCAACGACCTGATCACCGCTTTGGCTCAGCCAACTTTCGATCGCGAGACTGTTCGTGATGCCGCGATTCGCATCCGCACAAACTTGCAGATGGAGCAGTCCGAGAAGGAGCGCCTTATTTCTGGCGGACAACAGTCCTTCCCCACACTCAGCACATTGTCCAACTTTGCCTCACCCAAGGCAGTCCAGCTTGCTGCTGCCATTGGCAATTGGCGCAAAGGCCGTGGAGAGGCTACATCCGCCCTTGCGGGAAAGCCTTCCACCGCACAACGCACCCGGACACCATTGCGGTCCCAACCTCACTCCGCACAGTCCTTTCTCTCCGGTCTCATGACACCGCCAACCTCCAACATGCGCCGTACCCTCGAAGTTCCTTCCGCTTCTCAGCGCCCTCAAGACGCCCGCTCGAACTCGATGAGCTCGCACGCGTCGACTGAAGTTGGCTTCCCTGTTCTTGGAAAGCAACCCCGCACACCACCTCTAATGAGGAAGCAGGCCTATGACCAAGATGCGGACATGGAGCCATGGAGCGAGAGCGGCTTCTACGAAGACGAGAGCGCCGTTGAAGAAGGTGAACTAACGCCCTTGGCGCTCAACTTTGGAAGAGAACTCAGGCACTGAGCTTGTTTCCAACCTGATCCAACCTAAACAAACCTTAGTATTTCCTTTGTTCAATTTCCTTTTTCCAGTTTTAGCTCGTAAGAGCGTCCCGTTCTTTCTTTGCGTATACTATTGGTTCTCAATTTTGCTTGTGCGTGTGCACAGGAAGAAGGACTGCTGCCATTTATCTCATGTACCTAATGCTTGATATTATGCGATTTTCCTATGAACGCCATCTTCTTCTCTTCTTCTTTTTTTTTGTCGAAAGTCTGGATATTAGAGAGAGATTTTTATACAGCCCTCAAGACTGCCCCAGATTTCCTTTTTATCGCCCTCAACCCTTTTGCTTTTGTACTATCAAATTGTAAACAAGCCCCTATTTTTCTGCTTTTTTTAGTTTCCTATATTTGTGTAAGCGGTGTCTAGGGATCATGGTACCGGTGCAGAATGGGCCGATGACGGTCTTGATCTATTTACTTGGAGAGTAGGCGTCAGAAAGTGAACACGCAATCTTTCTTTCTATCACAGACGGAGCGCGTGACTTTGTGGAAGTGTTGTGGGGCCTGACGCTCTTCAAAGACTTCAAGGGTGTTTCCGAGCCAAAACGCACAGGCTGGTGGACATGGCCCATGCGGAAATTCTTAACAGTACACGTATAAAGTATAATTATCGTCCCTTTTGACTCTCTTGCAGCCATGTCCCAAAGCGCATGATAGATACCGCACTCCTTTGCTCCTTTCCCTCCAACGTGGCCCCCCCACACCCGTCACATCCTCACGTCCACAACCACTTCCTACACTTCTTCGCCCCACAAAGACACGGAATCGCGCCCTCCCCGGGCTCATCCATCTCCATCTCCTTGTCTTCTTCCTTGTCCTCTTCCTCATCCTTGTCCAGATAATCAAACGTAAGCTCCTCTCCGCTAGGAATGAACCTGCAGGCGAAGAAGGCAATGTCGTAAACCCTAGCATCGTGCCGATTATAGCTGACCGTATACTGGCGACAGTTGGGGTCGCAGGAGTGATTGATAAACTTTGTCGGGCCGCCCATGAACTCGCCGTCGACGACGTAAATGTCCTTGTCCTCGAGGCCCTCTGACTCCTTGAACTTGTCCAGGGAGTAGAGGTACGAGGCCTTTGCCTTTGAAGACGAAGAGGCGTTTTCGCGGCGCTCGGCCTCGGCGTCGGTGATGATTTCACCGCGGTACGTATCGATGAACTGGCCCTCGTGCAGGTCCTCGGTGCAGCGCAGACCCCACCCGCGACCGTCGGCCGCACGGAAGATTTCCACCTCGACTTGGCGGCCAAACTGCACGTTTTTGTTGCGGCAGTGGCGCCCACAGGCGCACTTGTCGTTGCATTCGTATACGGGGTTGCGCGACTTGAGGTAGAAGGGGACGAGACACCCTGCACGCTCGCGTTTGGTGTCGGCGGAGTAGTATGGGAACTTCTTGGGGAAGCCCATGGTTGAGAGGCCGTTGGCGAGGGCGTGCTGGTACTCGAGTTGCTGCGTAGCGGAGAGACGCGATTCGTCGACCGCGGCGTACTCGAGACAGTCGCATTTCTTGGTGTATTCGCACCCAATGTCGCGGCCCATGTGCGGCGAGCAGGACTGGCAGCCTGTTTGCGTCTCCGGTGGTGCGCGGATGACGCCTGGGCGCAGGATGCAGTCTGAGATGTAGCTGAAACGGAGGGATGGGGTGGACGCGTCGACGAGGTTTACCAGTTTGATCGGTTTGCTATCTTTGCCGGTTACTTTGGATAGACGCCGGATGTATTCGTTGCGGATGTAGGCGAGGGCCCTGTCGACACTACATCTTTGCGCTGTCTGCTTCATTCCTTGTGTGGGGACGTTGCGGATGTCGAGCTTTGGTACACCTGGTCCTGTAGACGTACGACAAAAGATGTATCCATGCTCATCGGCATCTATGACGCCGTTGTAGACGTCTGGTGAAGTTGGAGATGGAGGTGGAGGTGTCACTGTCGGAGACTGAGAGAAAGACGGTTCATGGCCTCCATGTTGTGTATGGCAAAGGTGAGG
This sequence comes from Bipolaris gigantea, assembly GCA_030558545.1. Lineage (NCBI taxonomy): Eukaryota > Fungi > Ascomycota > Dothideomycetes > Pleosporales > Pleosporaceae > Bipolaris > Bipolaris gigantea. The sequence goes on along the minus strand of JALPSE010000118.1, from coordinate 21,185 downwards.
ATCAAACGGTGAAGAGCGGCGTTCATCCTCCAGACCACTTTCTGGTGTTTTACGCTTCTTTGTTGTAGGCTGCGTCTGTTCAAATGATTCCATAGACCTGAGAGGTGGCGTCAGAAAGATGTCCTTTGCGTGACTAGGCTGCAGTGCGTACTTGTCTCTCACTTCGAGGTAATCTTGCACGTGCTCGAGACATCGTAAAAGTTCCTTGATCGAATGCCAGCTCAGCGGCGGTTGATTCGACGTATCATCGGTGTTCCACCGGACTAGGTATTGTTCGTCCTAGATGTACCCTGTCAGCAAATCGCGCATAGACTATCTAGGACAGAAGCCCACTCACATCTTTTTGCATACGATTTGAGACTATTGAGTGTACCTGGAAATAACAATCATGTTAGTACGCGCTAGTGCCATGAAGCGGGGTTTGATGTGCTCACGCGATCGACGAGGACGCGCCGCCTCGTACATCTATTTGATGGTATGACAACCATGGACGGCATTCCAGTAGCGGGACTGCATCGCGTTAGACTTCTCCAGACGTGCAGGGGTTATTCCTGGAATGATTGTAGCTGGTATAACTACGCCACAGGGTGGAATTTAGAGGCACCGCAAGGTAATAGCTAGAGGATAAGCAGACTTACAGGTGGTAGAAAGGCTTGCTAAGAACCCCACTTTTTACTCTGGGAGCAGCAGATATTAAACTGGATTTTTTTAAAAGATTTGAAAGGTGGAAGGTGGATGTTAGAGTTGACCAAAGTGTGTTAGGCAGCAGTGTCGTGTGTTTACTACCGTTTTGGCGTGTTGAGCGGGCCTTATTTCCGCGCTAATTACTTAGTCAGCTAGCCCATTCTTCTAGATATTATAAATTACCTTAACTTTTAAGTAATGAGCAAGTCTTTATTTAGAAGATCTAGTAATGTAACGGTTTTGGCGACCACTGGCACTTACACCCGAGTACGACCCGAACTAGAGTAGTACGATCCGGCCTAGTGGCAAATCTGTTACAAAAGCCCACTCTCTGTGATTGCTTATTCTGTAGGTTTTTGATATCCTGTCGTACAAGGCCTATAGGTGTAGAACCAGATTCTTGGCTTGTTCGTGTCCCACCCACTCCCATATGCCTCTGAGTGACCCTAGCTCCTAACAAATCCGACTCCTCTTGCCTGCGCCGTTACAAGTAATATGTATTTTAAGCTTATTTAATCTACTTTAGTTATTTAACTTCGGCTCTGTTCTTATTATAGTAAAATAGAACCCTCTATCTATTTTTTTACAGCTCTACTGTGTTGCAATGGACATGTCGACATTGAGCTATGCTTGCGCAATCCCTTCACTACCTTGGTCAGTGCATCCCCTTCGAGGAACGCGTCGTTCGCTAGCGTTCTCACCCCAATGTCGCCCTAGTCCGGTTTAGGCTGCATCTTATAGTAAAGCAATATTTCTTTAGACTTCGGAGCTATCTACGGCGAATATGTAAGCATTTACGTATGTATTTCCTAGGTTACTAGGCAGATACAAGCCACATCTATGCATGTCAGCATCTCTGCTTGGTTGTTGTGCGATCGATTGGACATTTAAGTTTCCGAAATTATCCGCTTTGCTGTAATCAATCTAATATTTCGACACAAAACACTGTCAATTTGTACCGCTGCACAGCAAAACACGTCGAACTCATTTAGGAATTTGCATTGCGCCTCTTTTCTATCCCTTTTAAGTACTAAATAAGCGTAAGCCAAAGTTCGACTGCAGGTACCTGAGGGCGCTAATCCTCAAGTGGCGGTCTTATCGATAATCATGTTAGCTCCGCCGCCCCAAAAAAAGTTCCACGCGCATCTTGAACTCCACCTAGGTACACTAGCAATACCCTCATTTCGCACAACATGACTTCGGACGCGCAGAATAATCCTTTTATCAGGAACCTTGCCTCGAGCGGTATGCATAAAAGGCATATAGAGATACTGTTAGCAATAGACTGACCTATGCGGCAGACAAGAAGGTTCGCGACCAGGCACTCGATGCCTTGAAACAGTACCTTGGCGCACAATCTGAAATCTCAGAACTCGATCTCTTAAAGCTATGGAAGGGACTATTCTACTGTAGGTGTCATACAAGTGGCCATCCGGACGAGAGGCTACAAATGTGTCCGTAATCAGCCAGGCGACAGGGCTAAGACAGTTTTTACAGGCTTGTGGATGCAAGACAAACCCGCCCTTCAGCAGCGCCTTTCCCGCGACCTCGCATCTCTCGTGTCTACCCTTCGCATACCAGTAGTTCTACCATTCATTCGCGCCTTCTTCCTTACCATGTCTCGCGAATGGGGCCATATTGAAGCACTGAGACTCGACAAATACCTCTATCTGATTCGTCAATACGTCAATGCGTCATTCGCATTCCTTAGTCGGAACAAGTGGAAGAAGAGCTTGGTGGAACAGTGGAACAGCATCATGGAAGAGACGCCCTTGGAATGCAAGAACATGAGGATTCCTAATGGGCTCAGATATCATGTCATGGATGTATGGGTTGATGAGCTAGAGAATGTTGAGGGCGATGAATGGGAGAAGGATGAAAATAAGGAGACATTGGAAAAGCTGGTACAGCCAATTGAGAGTATGGCGAAGAACGGAAACTTGAAACCGTTGAGAAATGCAGCCAAAGAGTGTCTCGCCGATGAAAGATTAAGAGCTTGGAGAGGGCAAGAAACCGAAGTCGCAAACGAGCCTGAAGAAGATGATGAGGAAGCAGAGTGGGGAGGCTTTGCAGACTAAAGAACTATGTTACTGGCACCTCGAGTATTACAATGGATTTCAGCGCGGCGTTTATGGGTATTTGGTCTTTACAAATACGAGACGGAAAAGCACTAGATTTGGAAACCTCAAGTCAATACGCAATTGCACCAAGACTCCGGAACGAGACCAAGCGTCATCATGAGCCAAATTATGTATTCTTAGCCGTCTATCTCAATCGTTACGCGTGGTGAGAGAACCATCTAAATCTTGTTAGCATACCTCTTAATGCTGCACAGTAGCGTGTACTCACATCCGCCTCTCCTATCTGTACTACGATTTTCCTTCCTCTCTTCTGTATATATACCCAGTAAATCCGGCCTGACGAACAGTATATACATCCTCCACAGCAATGGAGGCAGCAAAAATCCAATACTCACCCCTGCAACCGTCCTACTTAGTGCCGCACGAGGCGCCCCTTGTATCAACTCCAGCATCAAAATAGGAATTAGGCATGCTTCGCCTATACCTAGCAGAAGATAAGTCGGCCTCCTAGACTCGATTCCATTTTTAGTATTGGTTGCGCCAGCGAACAGCGCCGATGTAAGTCCACCAACAATCAAGCCACCGAAAAGACGCGCGAACAAGACTGATGCTGGGTTGATATCCCGAGATGGATTGTTGAGAAGCAGTGAGAGGGTAAATCTTGTGTTCGTGATTAGAGGAATGGTGAAGAGGTTCGCAACGGCTTCGAGGACGAAGGCCCTACGGATTATTGAACCGTCTTGAGCAGGGTCAGGCGTTATGCTCGGATTTGCCGCTGGTGACTTCGTGGGTGACATCTTGGAAACTACCCAGGGATTCTGAGAAGACGAGAGTGATGAGCTCTAGGTATGGAGAATCCAAAAGAGGTTGCTGGGTCTATGGAGAGTGCATTATAATTCAGAGCTTGAATAGTCTCCCTAATTAACAATGACGAGTGTGTCGTCGAGGAGGTCACGTTGACGTCATCACTTTTCGAGATGCTTTCAAGTATCATCGTAGGACAACAGTAGGTAAAGCTGCATACCATGCATGTATACCTTTCTATCTTGCTAACACACAATAATGTCTCTACTAATGTGTTATATTTGTCCACAACTACGCCGCTGATAACAACTGAGCTGGCCTACGGTCAAGCTACCTTAGATTATGCCCCCATATACGGCGACCTACTTGTATGTTTTCTTCTTTTCTTTCAGGACAAAAGAATTGGGGGTACCACGGAAACATGAGGGTATCGGCGCAAAATGCGCTCGTTAACTTGAGGCGGTGAATGAGCTGCAGGTGCCAAGTTGCTATCTGGCTCACCACCACACACTAAAGTACCATGGGAAACGAGAGGTGAGTGACTAGACACATACTCCTGTCGCACCAATAGTGCAATCGTCTTCCAGATACCTTGCAGTATCATCATTGCGAGACCGAGGGTAGGTGTTCTCGAGCAACGATCGGCCAATCACACCCCGCGAATTTACACCGCCAAAGTTGCCCAGGTTCTCACCGCGCAATAAGTCCGGCAAAAACATTCCACAACGCACTGCAGGGTTGAAGGGTTCAACTTCTGGGCTGATCATGGGCCGCCGACCCAACCAGCTGATCCTCGAATACTTCGAGCGCGGCCCTAAGCTCGAAGATGCAAGCAACCGCTACCAACACACGTGCAAATCGTGCGGTGAAAAGGTATATAACCCCGCGACAAAACGTCTCGAGGCGAAATGAGTAATAGCTCACACGACACAGTTTCCTAAAGGCCGCATAGACAGCCTCACCAACCACCTAGTCAAGAAATGTCCTGCTCTGCCTCTTCAAGACCGGCAGCGTGCACTGCTGCAAATGCACGAGCTACCACTCCCCGACAACATGACACAAACGGCCAATACGAACGCACCAGGACCGAGCCAAATGCAGCATGGCCAGAAAATGAACCTTCCTTTTGTACCATCGAAACAGCTCTCTGCTCTCGAGACGCTGGCTGAGGTCTCGCGACAACACTTGGACCTGTCTGGAAAGCGAATGACGGAGAAGCAGCCCTCACAACCACACCACGGTCACAATAATACAAGTCATGCAGGGCTATTGGAAGAATTCTTGATACAAGATGACAGACCGGATGGTTCCGATTTAGGTGGTCTTTCGCACGGCATGGACATGTCAAACCCGCCAGCTATGCCGTCTATGTACCAGTTCAATAATTCGCTACACCACTCACCGACAACTTCCCCGCACATGGGCCACATGCCACTTTCAAACTCTTCATCCATGTCGCACATGGTTCCCTCACTCGTCATGGCGGCGTCTGCGGCAAACGATCTGATGCCGCTGACCAACGGCTTGTCAATGGACGCGGATATGAATCTCTCAGGACATGGTCTCCATAACATGTCGGACGGAAAATTCTTCCATGCACAAGGACGTGGGCACTGGCCGAATATACAACACAGCTCGCTCGACCCAATGCTGCACGATCATAGCAAAGAACATATGCACATGAACGATAGTCACAAAGGAATGGGCCATCAGCGACCGCTTGCCATGAATGCAGGTAATCAAACGCACTTCACAACAGACTTCAGTATGAACCAAAAGCCAGCAAAGCCAAAGGTCAGAGGGCGCTTCACCGACTCGAGGCGGAAGGAAGTACAAGAGGTGCGCAAACGAGGCGCGTGTATCCGGTGTCGTATGCTCAAAAAGCCTTGTTCTGGAGAAAACCCATGCAATACTTGTCAGAATGTTGAGAGCGCACGACTTTGGAAGCAACCTTGCATTCGAACACGAATCGCAGAGGAGTTTGGTCTCTATACTGCAGGCTTACACAGTGTCCTCGCATTCCACGCCACCAACCAAGCAAAAGGCCAGATACGACTTGATCAGACACCTGGACGGATAGAAGCCAGCCACTTCCCTGCTTCTGGGACTTTTGCAACCTTTACTCCACTGAAATGCCAACAAACTACAGCGAACCAGACCACGGATATCGACCCGGCTATCTTTTCAGGACTAGGATCACCAGATTTGGAGTTGATCGATAGCGATGATGATGTTAGTGGAAAAGTAGATCACTACGTGAAAAAGATGGCGGGTCACTTTGCCGACACCGAGGACTCTCACTTCATGAAGGCAACGGTACACAGCGCGAAAAGTATTGCATCATTGAGCCCCGATGGACTTATATCCAAGTCGCTAGAGCTTTGGAACCTAACCCGCATACTCACGTCCCGCAACTTCGAATGGCACCTGTTCTCTAATCCATCTCTTGCGCCTACTCTGGCCCCATCAACGTTGTCTGCCGCGGATATCGATGATGCAATTCGCATGCCCATCACACCTCTGGAGCATGCCACTTCTCACAACCTCATTAGCATGCAGCTCATGGGCGCAACAGAGAAGCGGGCGGCATGTCTTGCGCGTATTGTCATGAACGACCTCGAGCGTAGATTACTGCAGCGCCAACAAGCAAATTCGTTTGAAACCTTTCTTGTTGCAGTTATACTCCTGGCCTGTGTAGAGCGAATGTGCTGGCTTTTCCGTTCCTGGGAGGCCCCGTCCACGACTTCAACCGAAGAGAGCGGCAATGACTCTTGCAAGCAGACTTCCACTGCTCACACCGACCTTATGTCTGCTCTTGATTCCACTCCAGTCAATTCTTCGTCTCCTCCCGCACCGGCACAAGACCTTCTGAACCAGCCCTATCGCAATCCTCGGTGGCCCCTCGACAAGTCCCCATCTACGTTCTCGCAGCAAGGCGAAAAGTTTAGCGATATTCTCAACATGTTGCTCAAGATGCGCGGTGTTCCCCCCAAGGTGACGTCGATGAATCTCGACGGGACGCTGACGGTGTGGAACGAGGATGCCGATGAGAAGGTCCGGGAATGGTACAATGGGATTTCGGTTACGACGCTGATGCTGGACGAGCGGGCGAATGCACGTTTCGTTGGCGACGATCCAAAGGAGTGGGAACTCAAGTTTATAGGAAAGATTATCAGAGGGGATTAGGGTGGCATGTCAAAAGGGTAACCGCCGACGCTGAAGAGAAAATACAAAGTGTGCTATTGATGTGAAAATGGTTCCTTGTGACTCGGATCCCTTGTACTGTGGGTGATGGCGTATAACTAGGTGAGAAACTGATGTTGGCATCGGCCAGTCCTCCGAATGAACAACGTTGTTGCAATCACCCTGGCTTCTCATTGGATTGGCAAACCCTTACTCCTGAATATGCAAATTACATGTCACTTTAGGTGCCCGTAACGCGCCATAACGCCGTAACACCACATTGTGACTATATGGACGTAAAGATCAAAAGCAATCGGCAGGAGTTGGCTCAGCTCTTGAGAGCCTCGAGTCGGCCCCGCATTTGAGCCAGCATCTCTGCCTGGTCTTCCTCCTCTTCCTCCTCTGGTTGCGGCGCAGCAGGAAGCTCCTCTTCTTGAGCTTTGCTCGGCGGTAACCGATCCTTGAGCACCTCGCTCAGCACCTTGTCCACTTCCTCTTCCGCTTCATCGGCTTCCCCTTCCAGCATTTCGTTCTCGCCCAGCGTATCATCGAGCATCTCCTCGATGATTCCCGCCTTCATCAACTCCGAGCTGAGCTCCCTCATGGTGCCCGTCAGCTCTGGAAGTCTGACTAGACTGTTCACGTCCTTCATGATGCCCGTGCTGGCTTTGATGCTACCCTCAATCTTCCTAACGGAGAAGGCCTCGTTGACCTGCATTTGCACGCTGTTGAGCTGCGCCTTGGATGTCATGAGACGGTTATTTTGTTTCCGGACGCGAATCAGCTCGCGGGCGAAGATGCGGACGTCTTGGTTGGCCTGCTTGGCCATGGCCGGGTTGCGCTGGGCGCGTTTGGACGACTGTTGGATGAGGTTCTTGGTTTTTTGCTCCGTGGCCTTGAGTTGTTGGATATCGCGATCGAGCTTTCGGACGTTCTGGCGCACGAGGGCATTACATTTGCGCTTCTGCTGGATTGTTAGATTGTCGTGTGGAGATGGGGTTTGTGGTGACGTAGCACTCTCGTACCTGCTCTTCGGGCGTGGGCTTCCACAGGAGACCCTTGATGGTCTCCATGGTGGGCAATCGGTCTATCTGGATGCGCACAGTATGGATGCGCGGTGCTTGGGAATGGGAGTCGTCTGGCGCTAGTGTATGCGGGCAGAGCGGGAGTTGACAGGCTCAGGAATCAGAAGGCACGTGACGGCAGCTGAACGGGGGGATTGACAAGATGCTAGTGCTCGCAGGTCAAGCGAGGGGTGAATAGTACGGGAGCATGTGACAGGGCAGTAGGTGGATGTGCATGTGCATGTGCATGTGGATGTGCTGCATGCCAGGGCCCGAGGTGTCGTAAGCATAAAGATGGCCGCCTTGGACCGGCTCCAGGCCGAGCTCGGGCCATGGTGACGTTGAACCCTTCGCGGGGCACGAGCAGCCCACTAGCCTCCGTGTTCAAAGTCTGCCAACCACCGCGACAGCGAGTGAGACAAGCAAGAAAATACAAATCCACGGGCTGCATACGCGTTCACACTACCCCCGACCTGTATTTCGTAATCGATTGACCAAAAACGGGTCGTTGAACCCAAAGATTCCATTGAGCTTCTATTGCTTTCCACGCTAGTCTCTCCACAAGGCCGCATTTCTTCCGCCTTCAACCTGCTTCCTCCAGACAAACACCTTGTCTGAACAACAACCGACACCCATTACATAAACCGGGACACACGCTGTAGCGTATCTATACTTGAACGGAGCACCACACTACACAACTACCACCTTGAAAATGACTACCCTCACCCCAGAAGGTATGTTACAGCCTTGTTTACCATCAAAGATATTTCACTTGTGCCTTGCGCACCCTCGTTCATGGGGACGCAATCGGATTTGTTGTTCCTTGTAGACCAGTTGCTACTATCGGACACGCGTCCTGAGCCTTTCGTACCGTCCAGCACATACTAATACGTAACAGTCCTTTGGGCGCAGCGCTCATCCGCCGACGAACCAACCAAGAATGTAGTCTATCTTACCATTGTTGCCCCCGACCTATCGAACGACGACCTGAAGCTCGAACTCAAGGATCAATCTCTCAGCTTCAAGGGTACCTCTACTTCCAAGAAGGCTACATACGCTATCGACCTTGACTTCTACGCCGAGATCGACACTGAAAACTGCAAATGGTTCAACAACGGTCGTGGCATTGACTTATTACTAAGGAAGAAGGAGCACAAGCAGGAATACTGGCCCCGTCTGCTCAAGGAGTCGAAGAGGATGCACTTCCTCAAGACGGATTTCGACAAGGTGGGCTAACCAGGAATGACAATGCTACAAGAACGAAGCTAACATGGTACAGTGGGTCGATGAGGACGAGCAAGACGAAGTCGCGGAAGACCTCGACACATCCGCAATGAACCCCATGGGTGGTGGTGGTGACGGAGGCTTTGGCGGCATCGACTTCAGCAAGCTTGGCGCAGGTGGCATGGGCGGAATGCCTGGAATGGAGGGCCTGGATATGAGCCAAATGATGGCAAACATGGGCGGTGGTGCTCCTGGCGGTGGCGACGACAGCGATGACGATGACGACATGCCTGAGCTCGAAAACGACGAGGATAACAAGGAGAAGGCGCCCGCAGCCGCCGCATCAGGCGACAAGCCCAAGATCGAGGAGGTTGCATAAATAGGCCAGCTTCCTTGCGTTTAGCGAGTTGTACCACATGCGATCGAGCGGGCGGTGTGCATGACGAATCGGCATTGACACAATCTTTGGGGGAATGAATGGGAGTGTAATCCGAAATGGGCAGGTACGGCCATGGGTCTATGAGCCGCTGCTGCTTCATAACTTTAGCGTGTGGGTGCAGATGACGATCCAATCATGCAGCACATGACAAAACAATACGAATCATGTTTTTTTCATGAACGAGGGAAAAATTGCGCCCAACGTGAAATGAAGACTTTAGTGAATTTAGTGTTCTTATGAGTCAGTTCACTGCGGTGCCTTGTTACAATTCTAAGATACTCCTATGGTTACCCTATCCCCGTACCTCACGCCTTTGCTGGTATTTGGTAGGTATCGTACGGAAAGTCTTCCAGGGTACTGTATAACCGTGCCCATCCATCATCAATTTGCATACTTGTGCCAATCTGTCCCTCTCCTTGTCGAGTCAACTCCTCCGCCTTCTTCTTTTCCTCCTCAGTCTCTTTGTACTCACCCGTCAGTCCTGCAAGCACCTCTTTCTCCCTGCCCTTGTACTCCACCAACAAATCTGGATGGGGACACCACACCACCTGCATGCCTGCTCTCCGTCCAGACTCAACCCCCGGCACGCTATCCTCGAAAACCAAGCACTCTTCCGGTCGAATGGGCGATTCTCCTTTCTTCTCCAACGTTTTGTTGAGTACAGAAAGCGCAAGAAGGTAGATGTCAGGAGCAGGTTTCCCACGACCCGGCGCTATCCTCGGATCATCCCCCAAAACACGGTGTTCAGGCGGAAAATAATCAAATAAATGGCCCAGATGCGCGCTCTTCAGCTCAAAGTTGCCCTTGTGACTGCTCGTTGCAAGAGCAATATGTACGCCCCTGCTCTCCAGGCCCTCCAGCAAGTCCAGGACGCCCGGTAGCGGTTTCGTCGTTTTGAATAGTTCGCGCTGGAGTTCGGATTGCTCGGCCATGAATTGCTCGTGCGATATGGGCAGTTTGGCCCATTCTTGGAAGATTAGTCCGGCCTGGGGGCCGGGTCGGCCTTGCAGTTGGGCTTTTATGGACCAGGGGAGGTGTGGGCGACCGTAGCGCTCGAGAATTTTGTTCGTGATTAGCGTGTAGATGTCTTCGGAGTCGATTAGGAGGCCGTCCATGTCGAAGAGGGCAGCCCGTATGCGGGGTGGTGGGGTGGTTGTGCTGGATCGTGTTAACTGAATATACTATGGATACTTTGAGGGGAGGATTGCGTGCTTTGAACCCATATTGGCCTGTCTTTGGGGTGCGCTGAAGAGTTCGTAGGTACTTAATAGGGAATGTTCGCAAAAGATGCGGCTAGGTGAATGGATCTTGGTACCCCACGCCTACTAGTGATTGGACCGAGGCGTGGGGCGCTACTGTAGTCGGACCTCCGGCTCGGCCACAGACGTCACTCTCCAAACAGATCAACAGGTACCACAGAAGGACCAAGACTATTGACAACACAATACGTTTGCGATCACCGACGAACATGTCATTGAAAAATAATCTTTCCTCAAAGCCTGAGGCAGTTGAAGTGGCGACACCCGAAATATTTCCACCAGATGAAGAGAAGAAACTACTCGATGAAGCAACAGCGGAAAAGGCTTTAGCCAACAAGACGTTTGCGTCAGGCGAATACAACAGCGCGATACAAGGATATGAGAAAGCGCTTGCAGTCTGCCCGAACTATCTCGAATACGATGTCGCCGTGCTGCGTTCCAACATAGCAGCATGCCACTTAAAGCTAGAGGAATGGAAGCAAGCTGTAGAATCCGCCACAAAAGCCTTGGAGGCACTGGACCGCATAGATCCTCCCCCAGCCCCAAAAGATACAAGTAAAGAAGGAGAGAAAGAAATAACCGGCGGCGGCGCCGTCCAGGAAATCGACGACACCACCGAGATCTACCTCGACGCTCTCGCACGCACCAACCACACCATAGACGACGTCCACAAACTCCGCACCAAGGCACTTCTCCGCCGCGCAAAAGCCCGCCACGAAGTCGGTGGCTGGGCCTCTCTCCAGGGCTCGCTCGAAGACTACCAAGCACTCCTCAAGCCACCACATCGACTCTCGAGCCTCGATCAGAAGGCGGTGCAAGCGGCGTTGCGGACATTGCCGGCGCAGTTGGAAGAGACGAAGAACAAGGAGATGGCGGATATGATGGGTAAGCTGAAGCAGTTGGGGAATGGGATACTGAAGCCGTTTGGGTTGAGCACGGATAATTTTCAGTTTACAAAGGATGAGAAGAGTGGGGGGTATAGCATGAATTTTAATCAAGGGGGTAAATAGAAGTCTACAAGATGATAGAGAGGTGGTTGCTAGCGATCGGTTTCTGCAATTGTAGTCTTGCCGTATATCTTGAAGACAGTAAATAGATCCAATACGATACGTGAAGATGGTATAAAAGCGGCCATATCCAGAGCGATACGAGGGAGCTATGATCTACGCTGAGAACTACGTAGCACCCATGCACATGAAGAACATTGCGTCAGCATGATGCATATGCGCAGCTGCACCAAGGAACCAGAAGACACGAATCATAGTCGCCGAGAAAATCAACACGACCTTGTGGCAAGGGCTGCCGCGCGGAATATATTTGCTTTTACCTCTTCCAGCCACTGAGATTCATACCCATTTGCGTGATCGTCAGCACCCGGATCTCACAATCAGACCAAGCAACATGCAGGGTCTTGTGGTACCTACATTACGCTGTTCGTTGTTTGTACAGATCTGCAGTTTGATCAACGTGAGTGAGTGATCATGATGGCCTTTTGTATCTTTTTTTTCCGGGAATGAGTCCAGAGTATGGTGGGTTTAGGTACGCGGACTTGGGATTATTGGGATGTTCAGGAGGAGAGCAGAGAACAGGGCGCTTTTAAGACGACTGGCTTTGTGTATGTATGTAGCTCGGTGGATTTTTAGAGGATGCATGTGATGTGGATTTCTTTATTTGTATAATAAGCTTTACACCAGGTCGCCACTCTAGGCCTGATTTGGGTCTAAGAGAGATATTCTAACACGAACCAAACTTGAGAACACCATTACAGAAGGTTATGTCGCAATTTCTCTACAACCCATCAAGACGATCGCTTGGCTGATTTCGTAGGCTGTCGGTGTACAGTGCGAGGTAAATACGTCACTTCATCATGAAATGACTTTGACAGAGGATGCGGGCTTGCGACATATCTCTGGATGACTTTGCGGATAGCTTCTACATGTTTGGTCATATGAGCATTGATTTACATGGAGGTCAAGAAATCAACTGCCATTTCCCTATGGCTAGTATCTTGTCTTTCTAGAAAAGGCCGTAGCATGTTGACGCAGGTAGGAGGATGACGTCTGGCCAAGTACATCTACACCATTACGGTCGCCCTACTATCCTTGTACCCTGAGCGGCACAACACCATAAAATATACTTGTGTGTAGGTGCAGAGAACCGCTACGTGGATAATTCTGCTTGGATGGAGAGGATCTGGTGATGGCTTTGCTTTTACCATGGCAGGTCACGCAACGTCAGTCTTTTTGCAGTTCAGAGAGCATAAATCACTCTAGGCGCCTCATTGCGATAGCATGTATAGGATATGAGATGAACACAATCACCCTACTTTACTGAACCACTTGCAACGAAACATCTAAAAATGATCCAAATCCACTCCACAAAACGCAAACCCGACCCAACCCTCGCTCACTCCTTCCTCATAGGCTTTCTCATCCTCTATACCATACCATGGCTACGACGCACCTTTGGCCTCAGCAAGCTCGCATCATACTTCTTAAGCTGCTTAAAATCGCTCCCCAACCCCAACCCGGCCAGCGCCTCTCCCCCCGACACCGCCCTCCACAACGGCATCCCCTACATCTCCCTCAGCAGCGCCTACCACCACACGCTGCGCCAATCCTGGACCAACGACCCCAAAAAACTCTACCTCGAAAGCTGCTTCGACCCGCGCTCCCCCGTCAATCTCGCCACTGACTACGGTATCGACGGGTTATGCCCTATTGTGAAGGCTACCGAGGGCGATAGGTTTATATTGGGGGACAGAGGAGGAGGGTATTACCTTTGGGATGGGTGGAGCGGGGAGTTGAGAAGGTTTAGCGAGAGGTGGAAGGAGGGGTGCAGGAATAAGGAGGAGGTGGTGAAGGGGATTGTGTGCGAGATGACGTGGGCAGAGGCGGACACGGAGGTTGTGCGTAGGGGGGTGTGAGGGGGGGGGATTTGATAGCTGGAGTTGTTGCGGACTTATTAGCTAACGGAGAGCATGTGTGGAGGAACGACCTGAGCGGTCGATTCAATTTGTCATGACGGGTTTTGTTTGGATAACAGGGATATATTTATCAACTTTGCAATATCAACTTTTTGAAGAATACTTTATCAGTGTCTTCTGTATGTCTTAACTACAACTATCAAGGAGGCAACAACCCCTGTAGTTTGATTTGCGAGAATGTGACATGGAGGAAAAGCGATAGAGACGAGAGTGTTGGATCTGACACTGCAAGACTCTCACATCTTCGGGGACGCGAGATCAATTTCTGGCTCTCTAGGGGTGATTTGGACCTGAAGCGAGCTTTTGAATGTAGGAAAATCTTCGCACGTATTGAAAAGTGGCTTTGGCACATCGGGCGTAGCCTTCCAATCGTAGCGCAACAAGAGGATACAGAGTGCGATTTTCATTTCATCGTTTGCAATCAGCTGACGCACTCTTTGAGCTTGGTATCGAGCCGTCATGGTCAGCGAAATAAAGTATTGCATGATGGGCCATACGATACGGGGCCAGGAGCGAAACTCCAAAGCTGCTGGCAAAGCAGTAACGCCGTATTTGATTGAGATGTCGATGTATTTTTGGTTATGATCTAGTTCTTTGCCGAGCACAGTGCGGGCAGTGAAGTGACCAATTATCTTCGTTACTTCAGGGAGCAATGTAACAGTATGCCACTTTCCACGAGCAAGGGTTCCGAAAAGGTCTTCAGTAACTAGAATTCCTTCATCTGCTAGGCGCTCAGTTATAAGTACTAGGGACTGCATGAGCTTAACACTGATGATTTCTCGGAGGAGCCACGCATGTTTGTTGCTGATCAATATGCCGTCAAAACCGGGCAAGTTCCAAGGCGCCTCCCTGATGAAATAAAGAGGAAAGGCTGCTCGTTGAGAGTCGCGGACCTCTTGAAAATATCTTCGGGGAAGAGCAATCTTTGGACCACCATGAGTGAGGATCTGGAAAGGTTGATCGGGATACAGTTTTCTTCCTTTACTAAGTAACTCTCGTGGCTTGGTAAACCAGCTCTCTCCAGGCGCCTGTTCATCTACATTGAGGAAAGGAACCCCGCGAAGAGGTCGTTGTTTGTGGTCAAGTAATGTACCCATAAGGTAAGTGGGATTGCCGCGAAAAAAAAAACAAAAATATAGATGGGTGGCACGTTGAATGAGGAAAGGATTTTACTGTCAAGAACACCAATCATTTTGAGACTGTTTGATTGATTCAGAAGAATATGCGGAATTGTCGAGATCATATCATACCAAAGGCTGTCATCCGATTTGGGGGAGCGCATTTACGTGGCAGTGAGGGAGCGCTCGTACGGTTTATTCTCCACTGAAGACGTCTTGCGAGTAATACTTTATCACACCTACGTTCCGCATACCAACTTCCACACAGATAGGCAGGATATTTCCGAGAATTTGTGTTCTCTGTCCGCATTATTGCGAGCAATATATCCAAGCCATTGGCGAAGTAGCTGTTGAAGGATTTCTCAGTAGTATCTCTGTTGGCCGCAACGCTTCGAGTGTGCTTTTTTGGGTAGGTAGTGAAGAAGAAAAGAGGATCGATTATCTCTGAAAGGGTTGACCCGCATGCATTTCCTCTGTGATCTACTATTTAAGATTACAAGGTGTCTCGCTCAGGCTACTCGTGAATTTCACAAGTAGTCATTATTTCTGAGGTGTAATTTAGATCTAGCTAGTCAGAAGCCTAAAACGATAGACAAAAAGCGGATGACTAAACAGATCCATACTCCAATCTGCTAGCGCGCGACACTTGGACGGACTCGTGACTCCTCTACATTTTGACACGGACACCACGGCAGCGACAAAAGCAACAGTTTGAAAGATCGCCCGGTTTGTCGAGCCGATGCTTTATTCAGAAAGCCTTTCTTGACGTACAGTACTGAGAGGGTTGTGGGCATATCAGCCTCGGAACATTTTTTTCTTATTTTCATTTTTGGGGGGAGAAGGCTAGTACAAGCGACCATGCCGCAGTACCTGGTTCGGCTGGCGCAGGCCCACGAAAGTTTCCGCAGGGTCGAGCTGCGGGCCTTGGCGGATGTTGCGGGCATATCACTACGGTTTGTCCAATATCAGGAAGATGTAAGTGTGACTTTTATTTCTCTAGTCCGTGTTAACATGGCTTGATATATTTTATGTTCGATCGAGTATGTAAGAATTTGATCTTTTTGCACATCTATCCTTGTACCCTAAAGGGTCACTTCACTGTCTCAGGAAAACCCGCATCCTAACATTTCAAGTCTCCGTACTGTATTGTGGAACTAGTATCAGACGCAGCAGCACGAAAACTCATCGCCCGCAGCATTCTCTCTCAAGGCATATACGAGCTATGGGGCAAGGGTGCAGAGTACAATGCCCTCCATGAGTCCGTCCGCAGTCTGACTGCAAGTAAATGGTCTCAGTACGAGACGTCTTCGTTCCGCTTCACCATAGAAGGCTATCGCGGGGGCAGATCAACCGACGAGCAGCGTGAAATCATCGACAGTTTCTCGTACATGGCATTCAAGGGACCTCCACGAATGCGCGACCCAGAGGTGGCATTCCGCGTATTTGAAGACTATGAGCTAGATGCCAAACAACCAAAGTACCTCTACTTTGGGCGCTTCATAGCGGATTCGTGTCGGAACGAGGCCAAGAAGACGTTTGATCTCAAGAAAAGACATTACATTAGTACCACATCTATGGATGCTGAGCTCACACTCGTCACTGCGAATATCGCACATGTGGCGCCAGGCAAGGTGTTCTACGACCCATTCATGGGTACCGGCGGCTTTCCAATCGCATGTGCGCATTTTGGTGCCGTGGTGTTTGGAAGTGACATCGACGGTCGTACGATCCGGGGCACAGGGGGAAGTGCTCGACGAGGACAAACGGGAAAGTACGACGTGGTTGGCAACTTCAAACAATACGGTATCGAATCGAGATATCTAGGCGCTTTTGTTTCCGATCTCACAAACACACCACTGAGGATTTTGCCGACGGGCAGCCAAAACAGCAAAGGCTATCTCGACGGCATCGTGTGCGATCCACCCTACGGGATCCGTGAAGGCCTCAAGGTACTTGGGTCTCGCCAGGAGCTTCTCGAAAAAGAGCGGAAATCACATCAAGACCAGTTCAAGGAACCGGGATATATTCCACCCAAGCGGCCATATTCGTTTACTGCGCTGCTTGACGACATACTCGAGTTTGCCGTTGCGACGCTTGTGGAAGACGGACGACTCAGCATGTGGATGCCGACTGCCAATGATGAAGACATTGAACTGATAATACCCTCGCATTCCGGCTTGGAACTGACATCGGTGTGCGTGCAGGCTTTCAACAAATGGTCGCGCCGGCTCCTTACCTACCGGCGGCGCCGTGAATCAGAAGTGCCAGAGGGCGCGTTGGAGGATGTCAAGAAAGAGTACGAAAAGGGTACAAGAGCGAGTGAGTTGAACGACTTTCGCCGAAAGTATTTCCAGGGATTCAAAGAGTTTGAAAGCATGAAGAAAGAGTTTATTAGAATGAAGAAGGAAAGCAACGCGGACGAGGATGTAGTGGTCTGTCAAGGCAAAGGAGATGCTGGAGCGTGAGCATCGCATTGCAGCCAGACAACAGTCTGGCATGACTATGATATCGCCAGTTACACCTCAAGCTCAACGGAAGATATGGTAGTCAGATAAATGACCCCGTGCGCTCTGACAACTGCGTTTTCAAGAATACTTTCCATCATGTCATTACTGAGCAAAATGGTTAATTGGATGACTATAATGGCACGGAGCGCCATGAGCCATACCGCCAGCTATTAAACCGATTGGTGGAAAAGCGCAGTTTAAGCTGAACCTGCCTACTGGTTTTTGAACCCAGACAGACCTAGACCGCTCCTTTGCAACAAGAGTCAATTGAAGGCGTATGGGGTGCGTCGGTAATTACAGTCATGCGCAATAAGTCTCGCCCCAGTCAGCCCTACCATTCTACCAACCCCAACCTACTCTATTTTTTGAATTGCTAACCACTAACGGTGCACCACGCTAGTTTAGCCATAAGCCATCTCACAACATGCGCGGTAGTTAAAATATAACAATAGATAAAGGTGATGTTACTACTAGGATGCTGTACGGGGGCGCAAGCTACAAAGATAGGGCAGCGTCAGCTTTTAGTGATGAACCGATCTCGGTTAGCGAGGTGAAACCTTTTGCCTAGGACTGTAGTCACCGCTCGGGATCGTTAGAGTAGTAGGCCCGAGGCACGTACATGCACAAAAGGCGTAAGATGTCCGTGTCGTCGAGAGAGTACTAACCCAGCATTCTTTACATAAATTTGAGCCTGGATTCTGGAGATTCAAGCAAGCAAACATGCGTTTTTATTCCACATTATCGTCCCTCGGGCTCTTTGCTTGGTCGGTCACAGCCCGGGCCCTTGAAACTCCGCCAGAGGCAGTGCCTAAACCGCCGTTCTTTGCTCTAGCCGGCGACTCAACCACAGCACCACAGTCGGAAAATGGAGGCGGCTGGGGCGCCGGCTTCATCAACACGACTCTGCATGCTGGGGCGGCAGCAAAGAACTTTGGCCACAACGGCGCGACAACGGTGTCGTTCCGCGCGGGAGGCGACTGGGCCAATGTTCTCGCAGCTGCAAAAGCCGCGAGCAAAGATTTCGATGTATACGTGACGTGTCAGTTTGGACACAACGACCAGAAGCCGGCCAAGAACATATCGATTGAACAGTACTCAGCCAACCTTGCGAGGTTTGTCCAAGATGTGCGGGAAATACAGGCGCGGCCTGTCTTGGTGACTCCGCTCAGCAGACGCAAGTTCGACTCGGATGGCCGCATCAAGATGGACCTGGCCGACGTGACGGCCGCAACAATCAAGGTGGCGGGTCAGACTGGCGCGCAACTTATCGATCTCAATGCGGCGAGCACAGAGTACCTAAATACCATTGGGCCTGATAAAGCGCATACGTACAACCTGGCGCCTTCGGACAATACCCATCTCAACAGTGGAGGAAGCATTGTCTTTGGCAATCTAGTGGCACTACTCATGAACCAGGAGCTGGTACAGCTGAGCACGAAATATCTGTCGCCCATTGAAGATATTGCGGAAAAGTTGGAGAAGGGCGAGTATGTGTTTGCGTAACCATGTCTAGGCTAATGGTGTTATTGGTTCATTGGGGGAAACCAACAGAGGAGCATTGTATATATCATGACGATCAAGAAATATGAATGCAAAAGGCAGCGACTCTGAAAGCCCATGGTGACGAGGAACGAAGTAAAAGTGTGGATCTACTATGTAGACAGATGCATGGTGATGTTGTAGGGCTGAGCACAGACTCCGACAGGGCAACATTTTGTGAAGGACGATGTATCATGCATTCATCGAGTGTGCCATCGCTTGCAGCCCACTCGCCATGCAATGGTCGCTCCGACGCATTGTCAGACACCGTATAACTATTAGAGAGTCATAGGCTCGCAGTTTGGTCCCATTTTTGCTTCGGTACAGCGAGCGCCTGGGGTTAGAGGCGCACATTTCGCCATGTCTCTTCTCCGCCCGACATGCGCCTCACTTACGCGTCGCCTTTGTACTACACAACCTCACCCTCGACAGACATCAACGTCTCCGCTACTGGCTCTCGTCCAGCGACACCGGGTATCACGACCACAATGTCGCTTCTTTGCCTGCACCCCCCATTACCGCGCCAGAGTTATCGATACACCGCAGAACCCCGCCATCCCACAATCTCGCAAGCGCACCGTACGCATAGGACCACTGCCTGAGGGACCAGTCAGCGAAGCAACCATACAACGTATCTTTGGCCGCAAGTTATCGCCACAAGACGGCAACAATGTCCTGCGCATACTACACCACCGAAGAACCGCAGGCTCCCTGGCCGATTACGGCGTAGACAACTTGGGCAAGCAATACACCCACGTGAGCCGCGAAACAGCGCTCAAAGCACTGGAATGGCTGCGAGCAAAGTACCCAATAGACGAAGCGCGAGCAGCAGAAGAATGGGCCGAGAAGGAGGCCAATCGCATAGCCTACGAACTATGGCTCGCTGACCCCGAGACCGAGTCCAAGTATAAAGACCCCGCCCGCGCCTTTCGCGAGCAAATGGAAAAGGAAGAGCAAGAACGTATACTTCAGGAGGCTGAGAACCAAAAGATTGGCATTCTACACGCAGGAAAGAGCCAGTTTGAGCTCAATATCGAGGAAAAGCGACGAGCACGTCTAGAAGAAATTGCGCGCAAAGCGGAAGAGAAGGAGCAGAGGGAAAGGGAGATGGAGGAGAAACTCGCAAGTGGAGAATGGGTGCGCACACCAACTGGCACGCAGCTCATGAAGCCCGGCCAAACAACCTACATTGACATCTTTGGCCGCGAGCAAGTCAGCCGCCGCAAAGAGGAAATGGAAAAGTACAACAAAGCAGCTCAAGTAACGGACGCAAAGACACGGGAGGAACTCCTGGAACAAACAACTCTCGTACGTCTTTTCTCCCCCTTTGCCCATCTCTCACTCTACTAACAACATACCCAGTCCGAACGTCTCACCCCCATGACCATCTTCGTCCTCCTCACTCTCGCCCTCTCCTACGCCTTCGCACACTTGTACACGCCCCCCTCGCCCACCTACCGCCTCTTCCCGGACCTCTCCCCCACAACTGCCACCATCGGCGCCCTCGTGGCTGCAAACTGCGTCGTCGCCATAGGCTGGCGCATCATGCCTCTCTGGCCCTTCATGACGCGCTACTTTATGCACGTGCCCGGCTACCCGCGCGCCATCCAGAGCATCGCCAACGTCTTCAGCCACATCCAGTACGAGCACCTCCTCGCCAACATGATGATGCTGTGTCTCGTCGGCCCAGTGTGCTGTGATCTCGTCGGCCGCGGTATCTTCATGGGCACGTACATGAGTGCGGGCGCTCTGGGCACCTTGGCCTCGCTCTACTGGGCGAATCTCGGTCGGGGCAACATCACAGCGCACTCTGTAGGGGCTTCAGCGGCCATCTGGGGGGTTGCGGCGTTGTATTGTTTGCTGACGGACCAGGACAAGATCAAGATTCCGCTACTAAAGGATCAGGAGGTTGCGTTTTGGCCCAAGATGCTGCTCGCTGCGTTTGTGGTCCTGGAGATTCATTCGGCCATGAGGAGGAAGACGACGATGGACCATGCAAGCCATTTTGGCGGCATGGCCGTCGGCATGGCCACTGCGGGGTATCTGAGGGCGACGGGGTTTCGTGAGAAGAGGCTTGCGCTGGGTGCGGAGCAGCAGAGTGTTCAGGCTTGGGCTGGGACGCCAGAGAAGGTGGTCGATGTCGGGGCGATTGCAAAGGAGGGGGTGAAGGAGGTCAAGCAGAGTTTTACCGGGAGTGGGAAGTAAGAGGAGATGCCTGTATATATGTGTGTATATGTATGTGGGATGAAATGTAGTATATGTACAGGGGGGGGGGGGGGGGGGGGGGGGGGGGGGGG
>JALPSE010000117.1:37386-64459 GCA_030558545.1 Bipolaris gigantea | reverse complement strand
AACAAAAAAAAAAAAAAAAAAAAAAAAAAAAAACCTTACCATCAACCTCTTCTATCCAGTAGCCCTGAAGCTGCTCATTCTTCAATCCATCTTCCCGAGTCAGAAAGGCGGATCGAAGCATGAGCATCAGCCTGTCCAGCAGACCATGTACTTGCTCAAACCCGCTAGTCTTGCCCATGTAAGCCGCCGCAAAGTGTCGCTCATTCTTGCTCCTTCTCTCCTGCTCCGAGTCAACAAGGCCAATATCGCTGACCTCGAAAATCTTCATGGGGACTGAGTGATGCTTGTTTGAGTGGATCGTCTTCAGCAGACCGGGTAAGAGCGACGTTCGTACAATCTGGTATTCAGCCGTCTTGGGGTTGGCAAGCTTCACTGCCGTCTTTCCGTCGTCTTTCCGGTTCAGCCACTCAAAGTTCTCCTCGTGTGAGCAGAGAATGAGAGGCATGACTTCTGTCCAACCCGCAGAAGCAGACTCTAACCGCACAATGTCGCCGAGCTTGTTGATCGGTAGCGGCGCCGAAACAGCGGCAGTCTTGTTCGGGTAAACTCGGGGCAGCTTGTTGAAGCCATAGGCAATGGCATAATCCTCCATTATGTCGGCCTGGTGCAGAATATCCGCTCGAGTAATCGGTACCGAGACATTGAGAATGTTCTCCTCTGACTTTGATGGCGAGACATCATGACCCATGCGTGACAGAAGCTTGCAAATCTCTTGTGGCGACAGGTCCAGACCGGTGACTTGATTCAGGTAGTCAACCTCTGCCTGCGTCTGCCTCGGCGACAGGTCTGGCGATTCTCTCGACTCGCCATTGTGTGGCGAATTGATCTGGATTGGCTCTATCGATTCAGCGTATCCGGCGAACATGGCTACGAGCATGTGGCAGACAATCTCAACCTTGGTCTTGTCGGTGGCAGTAATCTCGATGAACACGTTCTTCGTATCCAAGGTAATCTTGCTGTGGTTGCCGTTGATGATAGGAGGCAGTGAGAGGACGGTTCTGTTCGCGTCGTAAATGACGGGGTATACGGGCGAGTCGCGGATGATATGCAGGAAACGTCCGAGATGCTTGTCTTTCTGCTTCATGTTAGACGCAAAGTATAAAAAGCGGCTAAAGAAGAAACACGGACATCGTAAAACTCCATAAGCTCCTTGGCGTTCATCTCCTTGTTCTGATTCAAGGGGACAAACTTGATCTGCTCTGGTGGCAGTGCTTCATAAGAGAAGGGACCCTTGATTGCTATCGCGCATCAGCCACTGCGCTCAAAATCCTCGCATACACCACTTACTATCCAGATCGTGTGTTCCTATGGATACCAGTGTCCTCTGGCGTGCCAAGTTTGAGTGTAGCTTGTCTTGTAGGGCAATGAAAGATTCGTAGCGTTCTTTTGTGAAAGTGATGCCTCTTAGGATGACACCTGAGCAAAGCTCTCGTATTTGCTTGGTCTATGCATAGTCAGAAGCCATCCTCTTATGAAGCGACAGCGTGTTTGCTAGTTCAAGTCTGGCATACCTCGGGCTTGATATCCAATACCTCCAACTCTCCACTTTTCGGCCGTGTCAGCGTCCACTTGGGCAGCTTTTGTTGTTCCAGGAAAACCTTCAAGTTCATGGCAATACCCTCAAAGCACAGCATGTCATAGCGGTTGGCCGGGATTTCAATCTTGAGCTGTGGTGGCTGCGCCAGATCTTCGGGCTTTGTGCTTTCGCTCGTGTCCTCGTCCAGCTCGATACCAAATTCGAAACATAGCTCGTCAAACTCTTGCGTCGTGTACGTCCGACCCAGCTCCTTGAAGAGAGCAGTCTTATCCACGGCGATAGTTGGCATCTTGGAGACTTTAGACGCGGTCTGGTGCGAATGGAGGGGTAGTTGGAGGGGTAGTTGCGCGCGGGGGGAGCGACTCGTTAAGATTGTGGGGAGTCAACTATTCACAGAGTCTTTTGCGCTAGTTGCCTATGAAGGATCCGTGCTAAGAAGCGCCTTGGACTCCGCGAAGTGCTCAATTGGCCGGCTGCGATTGCGGCGTAAATTATTTGGTATGACTCTAAGCGTCGAGAGCACCTGTCGGAGGTGTGTCGGACCGGATCAGGCACTAGTCTCAATTAAGTAACCAGGCCTCAGACTATCACTCTCCCAATGCGTCACACTGTCACTTGGCGTACTACTTTCAAAAGGCGTTGTTATACATATCCAAGTACTATATAGCCAACCTATGGCTCGTCTCCAGATTCGCGATTTTCTGATATGCCGCTATATGCAACCTGAACCGCTCAGACGCCGTCAATGCCAAGGGGACTCCTCCAACGCAACCACCCAATTCATCTCCACTTCTCAGTGCCCTTTGACATGTTGCATGGCTTCTCATATGACACTCGTCCACATGTCAGGGCTCCTGATATATAAATTCCCAATTCGAACAAAGCCGTTTTGACGACCAAAGCAAGCGTATGTATGTCGGCAGCCTATGATCTCATGCCAGCACGTGACCTGGCGATTGAAATGAAGGTACAAAAGAAGCTGCTCCTAGGTCAGTGCAGAACTGGCAGTGCCTTTTTGACACTGCGCAGCATAATATGACGACACAGTCATTGTAAGCCGAATCTAAGATGGTGGTACATGTGTGTTTAATCCTTCCAGTCCCATACTTGCTTGAGGAAGTGCGCCATGTTGACCTTTTTGGACTTCATTTCAACCATCCACGGATGCTCGAGCATCCGCCAAGGGGTGGCTCTTCGAGGGCAATCCTTCTCAAGACTACGAATGGTAAGCGGAAATCATTACTTTTGGGGGGGGAGGGGGGGAGGGAACATGTACGTACCAGCACTCGATGAAGTACTTGAAGTTTTCTGTCCACTTGATGCCGTTTTCAGGCTCGTCCTTTAGCTTGGGGATGGGCTGCCGCACAATATACGTGAGCAGATCGATTAGGCCAGCACGAGGGTTCATCTCAGTGCCATCTGCTGGGAAGGGGAATCGATGTTGGGCGACCTCAAGAAGAGTCACGCCTAAGCTCCACACATCACTGGTGATGGTGTAGCTCTGTCCGGTAATGCGCTCTGGTGCCATGTAGTATGACGTTCCAATGAAAGTGTTGGCATCGCCCTTGGTTCCAAACTCTCCGGATACACCAAAATCACACAGTTTGACTTGCCCGTTCCGACATAGTAGAATGTTGCTGGGTTTGATGTCTCGGTGGATGATGCGATGAGAGTGGAGATATGTTAGGCCATTCAGAACACCTTCAGCAACCTTGCCTAGGACCTTCTCGCCTGTTCGGCCTCCAAGCTTTTTGACTTCGCGATATACCGCGTCCAGTGAACCACCCTCGCAAAACTCCATGGCGATGCTGATGGTTCCCGTGCTGTCGTCCATAAAGGCACCGTAGTAGCGGCAAATGTGGTCACTAGCACAGTTCTTGTTAAAGGATAGTTCTCGTACGATTTGCTTCTTGACGTCAGGGTCGGGATTTGTGGTGATGATCTGGAACCCATGTTAGCAACGCAATGTGCAGCAAAACACACACACACACACACACACACACAAATAACGCACCTTTAGAGCAAATGTAGTCTTGCCGCCCTTGAGTATGCACTTGGTGACGGCTCCTCCAGCACCTTCACCCAGACTGCCCTTTTCCTCTATCAGGCCTCTTGCACTCGCTGCTCGCCATGCCGCATCATCGAGATCGTCAACCTCCAATGGCCGCCCCTTGTCCGCAGCCAAGGCGTCTAGATCTGGCAATGGCTGACTGCTACCGACACGCTCCATGGATTGTGCGCCCTCGCTGTTTCCTTGTGATATGGCAGAAATGGGGTCTTTCTGCAGGCCTGGAAAGCCCAATGCATGGTATGAAGAAGCCGAGCTGGTGATTGGCATTTCGCCGAAGCTGCCAGACCTCGAATGGGCGCTGGCATCGCTCGAGCCTGAGGCCGAGGCGGAGAGGCCCGGGCCGATTTGTAGTGGCGTTAGGCCGCGGGGTCCCTGCCTACCCTCGTGCGGCGCATTGTTGGAGCCCATGGGAGTCATGATGTTTAGCTTGGGAGGCAGTGGACGCGGCTGTGTCATGATTCCGTTTGCATCGTTTGTGACGGGGCGTTGGTTTGGCGAGGGTGGTATGGAGAGACCGAGAGCTGGCGGGCCTCTTCTTCCGGGGCGTGCGCCGGGGATGGGCGGGCGGAGGAGGGGCGCGGGGGCCGACATGTTTGGCTGTGGTTGCGGCGAAGGGCCGTTGGTGGACGACTGCATCTACGTTGTCTTCCTGCCAAAGAAGAGGGACGCTGTCGAGGGTGAAGGTTGGGGGGATTCGGTCCCAGCCGAGGTGGGCAGGCGGTTCGCTGGGGCTTTTTGAGAAGGAGGGAGAAAGACAAGGGAAGCGAGAAGGAGAAGGAGAGGCGTTGGGGCGGAAGAGTGAAGCTCTGGTTGAGAGTCGAGTGAGAGGAAGGCCGGGGCTGGGCACGAGTGACGTTGGCGGCCACGAGTCACTAATGCCAGGTGCGGGCGCGACTGACGGCAGGCGGCAGGCGGCAGGCGGCAGGCGGCAGGCGCGAGTGGGCTCGGGTAAGGCCCTGCTCAGGAGGCTTTTTTGCGGCGGCGGCAGCGGGAGAGGGGCTCGAGGACAGGAGAGGGGCTCCGGGTCCAAGGCGGGAGAGGTCGGAGCTGGTTGCTGGGACCGCCAGAGGCTGCGGGTTGTTTGGGTTTCAAAAGTCGAGTGTGCTGGAGGGGCTTGGGACGGCGACTGTGGCGGAGGGCGGGCTGGGCGCGTGCGCGCGAGGCTTGCCGGGAAGCCCTCTGGGCGGGTCGTCAGCGGTTCGAGGCTCGTTTGACGCTTCTCCAACATTCATCTGACGCGTCGACTGGCTGCACGCAAACCGACGGCAACGTGGCCCAGCGGCACAAAAGCAACCAGGCGGACGTGTGGGCGGGCAGCCAGCGAGGCCAGCGAATGTGGAGGTGCACAGCGTCAAGGAGAGTGCGGCGTTGTCGAGCGGGGGCAATGCCACGGCACTGAGCGAGAAGGCTGGACTGGAGGCTGTCGAGCGTGTCCGCAAGCGCTGAGAGGACGTCCGTCTTCATCACTGGTCCCGCATCTCGTTTCACATTCCACTCGCAAAGCCAAAGAGTCGTCTTAGCCGGTGCGCTGCTCGGTCTCCGCGTCTACGCTGCCGCCCTGGCCGTGCCGTGCGCCTTTCTCCAAATACACTGCCCGTCTGACTACGCCTACACGCTCAGGAACCAGCTCCTGGCTCCTGTCCCTGGCGGCGCACGCGACAGGACCCTTACTGCGCTGCCACCCTGCCACCCTGCCTGTATGCCTATATCATCTTAGTAGCACCCAAGGCCGCCGTGTGGCTGACGTTGGACTTCTCGGTTGCCTCAACCATCGGACCTACCGCCATCGCCAACATGGCTATACTTGCCCTTTCCCATCCCCCATGTTGCATCAACACCGCAAGGCCTGTGTCTGCATCCTGCTCCAGCCCGAACCTTGTGCTAGCTTGCCGTGCCCTACCCGACCCTTCTTCCGCCCACGCCCTGGCCTTGGCCTTGGTGCCAATGGCAGCGCAACAGCATGTCGCTCCTCCAGCCCGTTGCAGAAAGGATGCGAGCCATCGCAACGGGGGCCGCGGGTCCGGGCGCTTGCGATAGCTGCCCCCCGCCAATGACTAAGTGCATGGGCTCAAGGGACCCCATGGCAGAGCCCCGCTGCATAAACATCTATCAATAGCAACACGACCGCCCGACCAAACACATGTCCAACCTCGTCGTGAGGGCCCAAAATCCCTCGTCCTCGTCCTAGCGGGCTGTGCACATGCTCAAGAATAGAGCTTTTCGATAAACCCAAACATACCACCAACGGCCTTTTCTCCACCGCTTGCGCCAGCTGCACCTGCACTCGTGCGTCACGCCAGCTAGTCGGCACCCTGCCCCTTTGGCTTTGCTACTTCAACGATTATCCCCTCATCTGACCCTCGCCGAACTTTGATAGGAACAGCTACATGTCCGAGCACTGCACAAACAGAGGAGAGAAGATACCATCACTGACAATGCCAATCGAATCGGTCTTCCGCCTACGCTAGGCCAATGCGCTACCATCCTCCGCCTCCTCCCCCTCACTATCAACCTTCTCACCCTCTGCACCGCTATTTCCTCTTCTAGCTTCCATCTCCCTCCTCTGTCTTTCCTTGACTTTTTTCGGCTTCTTCGCGCTTACCGGCCCCTCTGCGCTCCTGTCCTTCCACTGTTTCAAAGTATCTCCGAGTCAGCTTTCCTTCGCGTCCATATTTCCGCTTCCATCACCATCTCCCTTCTCCAAACGAGGCGCACTCACCATGCCGCCGTAGCGGTAGTACGGAAACTCTTCCTTGAGACCTTTCGCGTCTTCCACCCCTCCAGAGACTGCCTTCCAGCATGCTCCAGGACATACGAAATGCCATTTCTCCGTCGAGTCGATTTGGCACCGGACCAGCACCGGGCGCGGTGTAGAGCAGAGCGTACATGATTTTGCCATTTGTGCACAAGACGGTTCCAGCTCAAACATATGGAAAGTATTTGGAAAAATGGGCTATGAGACAATGTTGGTTGCTAATGACGAGAGCGGCATCTTTGTGGTGGTCGGGCTAGCGGATGGTGAGAAGAGGTGATGACATCATGTCTTTGACCGTACCTTCTTTGGCTCCAACAACATCATCTACGCCCTTTTTCTGCGAGGGAGAAAATCGTAAATCATTAGACGTCATTTTTCATCAAGGTTCTGGATTCAATCCTACAGCAAAATATAACGTATACCTGGTATTCTAACCACATGCCCTGGGGCTATACGAATGCAAATAATCACCCGAAACACGGCGATTCGTTTATTCATCTCCGTATTCTTTGACGCATATCCGTCGCAGCGCTGCTACCTTGACTATGTCACATTCTAGAACATTCCTCGAGAAGCGTTCTCTCGCATCAAAATACACATCTCTCGGTCAAACGAAATACCCCGATCAAAAAGAACAGCCACTATTAAAACTACTGCCACTTGCAATCTGTCGCATCCACCGTAACGAAGCTGCAATAAAAACTAGCCTTACCCAACCCAACCGCTGCCATCAGCCCCTCCCCCCTTGAGTGCATCCTAGACTCATGCACTAGCTGCAAAACGAGGCGCCAGCCTTACTCTTGGCCTGTACAGCTAGGCAGGGCTGGATGGAAGGGCGATGGTCCCACTTCCATCTGCTGTAGTGAGTACTGTGTACGGAGAGTACGGAGAGTAGTCTGTTACCTCTTTCGTCTGGCGCGTAGTTTACTACGTAGCTAGGGTGAGAGGGGAGGGGCAAACTATGTATATAGTCAGAAATGCTATGTACATGTGCTAGTGAGTGTTTTTCGTGTGTAGCACTACAGCGCTGCTGCCATGTCAACGAAGCATTTAAAAGGTCACATCATGTTACTCGTGTATGCCCTTTAGGGTACACTGTGGTGGTTGGATAGATGTGCCTGGATAACAACTGCCCAGATCCGTCTGGATCTGGCTGGATATTTTGGAACCTGACTACTACCATGCCCAACGCGTCGTACTCTTGACAGCGCTACTTCCCAATACTAACCCCTGTAAGTGTTGATCACAATCCAGAATCCGGATGCATGGGCCACATTCGTACGTCCCCTCACAAATCAGAAAAGGTAAGAATAGGGTAAATCCAGGTTAGATGCTACAGTGCACTTGCCATGATCTCACTACACATGATCCCTCCCACGTCCACGCCGCCCAGACTCTTCGCTTTCTACACTCTACTTGCTCTACTGTCTAGTAAGTGGCATTAGAAGGGGAGGGAGTCTGACCGGCTTGGAAACCACCGTTGGAACCGCCGTTGTTGTCTCCATTAGCGTTACCGTCACAGTCATCATCAGCATCACCGTTGTTGTCTCCATTGTTGTCGCCGTTGTTGTCGCCATTGCTGCCCTCAGCATCGTCGCCATTGTAGTCGCCATTGTTGTCGCCAGCATCGTCCCCATTGCTGTCCTCAGCATCATCGCCATTGTTGTCGCCATCACCGTTGTTGTCGCCATCGCCGTTGTTGTCGCCATCATCATCGCCGTTGCCTCCATTAGCACCATTGTTGCCTCCATTAGCACTGGGGCTAACATCCTGGCAAAGAACAGCCTGACCCGCAATTGGGATCACGCAGCATTTGGCTTGCTGACCTGTAGCTGCGCATCCGCTGATGAGTTGATCCGTGCTAGTGGGGGGTGATGGCCGCTACAACGATTAATTAGTGTCGTGCGGTCAAAGCCAGGGGATAGTAGAGAGAAGAGAGACTTACGAGCTTTGCAGTTCAAGGCAGTGGCACCAATGATGTCAGTGGCACAGCATTGAGCGCTGCTGTATAGTCCAGGAGGGCAGACTCCAGAAGGATAGCCGGTGAGGGGAGCGGCAGTGGCGCCGATAGCGAAGGCGAGAATAGTATAACGCATATTGGTTTGTTAGAAAAGGTTGGAAAGTTCCTTGGAAAAGGTCTTAAATGAGTGTGAATAAAACGAGTGTAAGACGCCGAAGCTGTTGATTGATGCTGATGATGGCTCAGATGATAATACATGTTGTGGCCTCCCTTTATACCTCTTGTCATCTGGAGTAATCGTATCCCCTTCCGGTGCACGGATCAGGCCACGCGGTCTCTCTGGCTGCCTTTTCCAAGTTTTGATTAAGTTTGTTTTCGTCCATGGAGCGGAGCATTGTATGCGCACCGTACGTCGTCTGGATGCAACATGGCGGGCGTAGCTTTAACTTCACAAGGTCCGCCCTTGCACATCTCCTTGCTCCAGAGCTTGCGCAGGATGATTCGGAAATGTTGGAATCGCAAATACACTATTGCTGGGCACCTAATGTTACGTGTAAGGAGATGATGATCGTCGCATATCCTACTGGGCTGTGGAGTTCTCAACTCTTGACCCAGCCGTAGAATAATGATTGGCGTCTTCTTGTGTTACACAACTTTCAGAAACGAAATACGAGGCTTGAGCTATCTTTGTGGATTGTGTGACCATCTCTGTTAGCACTTGTCGTCAGCAGCGCCCTGGCAGCAACGGAGAGAAGAAGGCTCGGAGAATGTCCAAAGCCGGACAGGCATTGAAGAAAAGGCAGAATGAAACATTGACTCGGGGGATTGCACCTCGAATCAGCTATCAGCGGCCTGGAGCTACTTTGCACGTCGGCTGGTTGCGCCAGATACGGTCGAGGAACAAGAGCCCGCATTGGGAACACGTCTAAGGACCCAATCTGAGAATACTCAAAACGACTGAGCATGGGAACAGCCCTGTCAGGAACCGTTATACATACGTGCGGTTGCCAAGCGCATGCTCCATAGCAGTAGTCTACTATGTTTATACGCCACTAGTAAGGGGTAACCCAGACTGGGGTAGGGAGTAAGCGCTATACCATAAATAGTGTAGCTTCCACCGTCAACGTTGTTCAGAACCATCTGATATTTCTGTGTTAAGTTAGGGGTAGAGCCATCCGAAAAAGAGCCTGATGACCAGTTTAGCGTCTCTACAACACGACCGTACACAAGTTGCTGAACCTCTCCAAAGTCTGGTGACTGCAGTACCTCGGGTTAGTGACCTGACATATAGAAAACGTACTGCAATGTTGTCACTAACCTTGACGTCGGTAAACATTGCTGTGGTACATCGCCATCGCATTGAAATAACTACGTGCATTGGCGATTCACAGATCACCCATTTACTGGGTGATCTAGAGCCGGGTCAGCCGGCTAGTGTGGCTCTACCGGGGTACTAATAGTAAGAATGCGACAGTGTACATATATTCTGAGGTAACCGGTTGGTGAGTAGATTCAAGTAATGCAGGGTATACAGCATCTTTCACACCCTGCTGACATGGGAATGAGATCTCCTCGATGCTGATCGCAGCCCGGAGGTGGCTGTGAAAAGTTTCGGCCGACATGGTTAAAAGTCGTTGCCGACAGGGGATTTATCGTACCGCTGTAAAAGCAGAACCATCATTGCAAAGCTCGATCCCCACCTTTCTCTCTTTTGTTCTTCCCATCATAGTTTTCTGGATACTGTATATGATACTGAGGATTTATATATATTCTCAAAAGTTATTTCACATGGATCAGTTTTCTTGGAGTTACAGTTGTAGTTTGGGCTTCTTCTCTTTGAGTAGAGAATATTGGGCAAATGGAGATGACGCTAACAAGAACCTCTAGCCACTACCTCCGTACAGGCTGAAACTTTTGACAGCCACCTCTTTACTGGAATTACATTGCGGGAAAAAGCATAACAGTGCTGGGTGAGATAATTCTCACTCGGGTAGCTCCATGGACCCTATGCAAGGACCCTGCTTAGCTCAATCGTATACCTTCCTGGCCTGGACCCCCGAGGTCTAATTGCACCTTCACCATTGCGTACATGATGCAGACTCGATTGAGTTGTTTTGAGTAAATAGGGGCTCGCTGCTGGGAATTATCCATGCGTCATTACTTTGTGCTGTTACTATGTTCTTTGAGAGAGGCTGTTTAGGCGCTTGGAAGAAGTTTCAGCCCTCTCAGATCATTGTGATCTTTGGCTGCTCCGCAATTTACTGACCAAGGCACCGGCTACCAGCAGCCCCACTAACACTCCACTTTGCGCAGGAGCAAATATAGCCGATCGTACGATAACCAAAGTACCCACAATCACAAATGTGACTGGGAGAATGGTAGTGGGACGGTAAGGTCGCTCAAGTTGTGGCTCTCGACGGCGGAGTATTAGGAGTCCGACCACAGTACTGACATAGAAAACCCATTCGGCCATGCCAACAAACGTTAGTAGTTCCCGAAAACTGCCTGTCAGTATGTAGACTAAGGTTACAACAAGGGCCAACGCGTTGGCATATCTGTGGTTTATATTAGTAGCAGGTCTTGGCGTAGAATAAACTACAAAGAGATCTTACATTGGAGCATCGAATCTGGTTGACGAAGTGTCATCTTCGTCGGCTCTTTGCTTCAGCGGCATGCCCCTTTGGCTGAAGAATGCCGGAAGGTAATTGCGCTGTGATGCAGCCATGGTCAATCTGCCCACCGAGAACACGTTGCTGGTGATCGATCCCGCACAGGAAATAGCAACGAGTAGAGTAATAATGATGCCAGCAGGTCTCCCAAAAAGAGCTGTTCCAGCGGCGACGGCAACTGCGTTGTTGCTACTCAGCTTGTCCCAAGGTACGAGGATGTAGTACGCGATATTGACCAGCTCAAAGGAGGTAAGAACTACGATCATTGCAGCTTTGATTGCCTTTGGGAGAGCACGGCCTGGGTTGTGAATTTCGCTTGCCACAATGTTGGCCTAAAGTCATCGTCAGCCAGCTAAATATGCGTAAAGCTTGTACAGACTTACATTGTCCCACCCGTCATATGCCCACAATCCACCGTAAATGGCTGCGCAATAATGGCCATAGCGGTCCCAGGCGCTCATAGACAACCAGTCAAGAGCTTGGCCGTCTGATGTAGTTGGTCTCGGTTGAAACCAACTCTTTGAGTACCAGTCGCTAGAACCAGAGAGATGAGATTCCGGGTTCACCAAGTGGGCAAGAACTGCAATAAACCCGCCGAGAACTATCAAGCTGACTGTTGATAGCTTGAAGACTGTAAAGGATTCGCTCAACCTCATCGTGAATTTGGTATTGATGGAGTTGAGCAACACCATCGTGACAAAAACAATAACAGCAATGAGCTTGAGTAATCCGGCATCTGGCAAATTGCCTGAGTTGGTTGTGACAGAACCAACAGACTCCGCGATAACGATACTTTGAATGGCCATAGATGAGGGCTTCACGCCTAGGATATACACCCAAGCCATAAGGAACGCTGCAGTGTCTCCGTAAACGTGGCGCAAATATTCCTGCATACCGCCATTGAGTGGTAGAGCAGCACCTAGTTCTGCGAAAGATGCAGCTCCTGCCCATGAGAGCAGCCCACCGAGTGCCCAGACCAGGAGAGCAGCACCTGGAGAAGGTACATTGCTGTCGACTTGTGCCGGTGATGCAAATATGCCTGAACCTATTTGTAAAGTAACAAGGACAGCAAACGCGTGGCGTGTGGTGAGCTGTTTGGGTAACTGGCTCACTCGTGGGGCTGATGGAGCTGCATCTTGTCGTACAAGTAACGGGTCAGATTCAGTAGCGTTTGACTTGGGCGGCTCTTCTCCAGAATAGTCAATATTGTGTGCGTCGTCCATCGCGAAATATCCTGCTACGGAAGAGATGGAGGTGGCGTGGAGGTAGAGCCCACACTGCATCACCTAGTACTGGTTTTTGACCCAGGTTCACGGCCGTTCTTGCAACCAATCTTTAGTCATTTCCGATTGGCCCCGCACGCTAGCGAAAGATCTATCGTGACCTTTCTCATGGGGCATAGCTCCTTACTAGATTTCTTGGGCAGCTGGCCGTCTCTTTCCTCACAATGCGAAAAATGGCACTCGGTTGACATCTCCTTTTCTTGAGTGAGCATAGAAAAACAGCTGCGTTGATTCGTCAACTAGGGGTACTTTTTGTGCTCTAGATTTAGAAGCAACGCTAAACCTGTTCTGGAGATAGTTTGGTGGGACGGAACATATATCGTTTCTACGGCAAAGGTTGTGAAGCTATGGCTATCTGGAAAAATTGCATGATAAGTGAACAAAGCTCAAGTATCTGCAGATTCTGGTATTCTGAATTTGGCGGTCTATTTTTTTTGTCCAGCCCTCATCCCAATTTTCGAATAGAATTTATATCGATGAACGAATTAGGGTGGGGCAGCATTATACTCTTGGGCCGTTCAGTACAAGGAGGGACTGAAGAGGCTTGGTCAAATTGCACCAAGTTGAGCCGCAATATCAGAGTTGTACTCCCAACAGCAAAAATCAGGCTAAGATACCAACAGCACTTGGCAGAAGTGGGGTTGGTATTGTACAAACGCTGTAGTTGTGTCATTACTCCAACTTTTGTTACGCACTATTATCGATGTCATAGTATCTTCTCTTGTATGTATTGCAGTCTATAGGACGAAGGTGTTACTACGGTAGCTAGCCATTTCTGGTTTAACTTGTAGTGAATCATCTCCATGAATGTGGCGGTGTAGTAAGCTACAAATCTGCAATACCAAACTCAGAGTCTACGTTGCTACGTACAGTATGACAAGAAATCAGCCTAATCTACCTTTGGCGTAGAATGTCACAGTAAACTAATCATGATACCTGCTTTGGCTCGAGAACTCATGGCCGCAAAATGTATCTCGACTGCCGTTGCGCCGAACACTGGAGCCGTGGCTGTGGTGGCTGAAGCTCGGGCCTCCTCTCTCGAGTGCCTGCCCAGATGCCCTGACACCCCTCTTCGCTTCCTCGCCAACACCAGGTACGTCAACACCACGCCCGCGCCCAACTCGCACCGCGCACTCACAAACTTACACTCCTCAGACACACATTCACCCACCCGACATGGATGCAAATCAGAATGACGAGCTTTACCCCATCGCCGTGCTCATCGATGAGCTCAAGCACGACGACGTTATTCTTCGCCTGAATGCAATTCATCGCTTAAACACGATTGCACTCGCCCTGGGTGCTGAGCGAACACGTGAGGAGTTGATACCATTTCTAGATGGTGAGAAACCCGTTGAGTGACCCTGGATGCGCTGCAAGTGGTTAACACGTGCCTATAGAGTCCGTCGAAGATGAAGACGAGGTTCTCACAGCATTGAGCGAGGAACTGGGAAAGTTTGTCGAATATGTGGGAGGCCCAGAACACGCACATGTGCTTCTCTCACCACTCGAAAACCTTGCAGCTATAGAGGAGCCCCTTGTCCGGGAGAAGGTTCGCGCACTCGTTTCTAACAGCCTGGGGCACAGCTAACGCGCACAGGCTGTCGAGTCCCTTAACAAGATCTGCGAGGAGCTCTCACAGCAGC
The DNA here is from genome assembly GCA_030558545.1 of Bipolaris gigantea. Taxonomy (NCBI): domain Eukaryota; kingdom Fungi; phylum Ascomycota; class Dothideomycetes; order Pleosporales; family Pleosporaceae; genus Bipolaris; species Bipolaris gigantea. The sequence continues at coordinate 50,538 of JALPSE010000117.1, read as the reverse complement.
AGATTGAAGAGAACTTCATTCCTCTTGTCCTGCGCCTATCGAAAGCCGATTGGTTCACCTCCAAAATCTCCGCTACAGGTCTCTACCAGACCCCCTACTCCCGCGCCACACCCCCGTCACAAGAGGCCCTTAGGCAACACTACGGCCAGCTAGTACATGATGATACTCCCATGGTACGAAGGCAGGCGGCGAACAACCTGGCCAAGTTCATCAAGGCCATGCCGCCGTCCATTGTCATCGATGAGATGATCCCGCTTTTCCAGCACCTTGCCGCAGACGACCAGGACAGTGTCAGGCTGTTGACTGTTGACATTCTCATTGCCATTGCCGAAGCAGTACCCAAGGAGCAACAGTCGAGCCATGGGGTTTTGTTGACTGCGCTGCGCAGTTTGTTCGAGGACAAGAGCTGGAGGGTGCGGTACATGGTGGCAGACCGATTCGAGAAGGTGCGTTTCAGGTGGGGATCAGCGAGGCATGCGCTAACGGTATTAGATCGCAAAAGCAGTGGATGAAGAGGTTGTCAACCGAGACCTTGTTCCAGCATTCGTTAAACTCCTCAAGGACACTGAGGCGGAGGTCCGTAGCGCGATTGCTGGTCAGATTCCGGGTAAGTGTTCACGAAACGATCTTGTATGACAAAGGCTGAGCATAGTAGGATTCTGCGCACTCCTTGAGCGTGAGACCCTCTTACACGAGGTCATGCCCAGCATAGAGGAGCTGGTCTCCGATCAATCGCAGCATGTCCGCGCCGCGCTTGGCACTCAGATTAGTGGGCTGGCACCCATTCTTGGAAAGGAGGAGTAAGTTGGGCACTAACGCGTGACCACGTGCTGCAGTACTGACTCTGACTAGGACCATCTCACATCTCCTCCCCATGTTCCTGCAGATGCTCAAGGACGAGTTCCCCGACGTGCGACTGAACATCATTTCCAAGCTCGAGTCTGTCAACAATGTCATCGGCATTGAGCTTCTCTCGCAGTCTCTCCTTCCAGCCATCGTACAACTTGCCGAAGACAAGCAATGGCGCGTGCGTCTTGCTATTATCGAATACGTTCCCCTGCTTGCGTCCCAACTCGGTGTGCAGTTCTTCGACGAGAAGCTTAGCAGTTTGTGCATGAGCTGGCTTGGAGATACTGTCTTCTCGATCCGCGAGGCATCGACTCAGAATCTAAAGAAGCTCACCGAGGTCTTTGGCGTAGAGTGGGCCAACGACGCCATTGTCCCCAAGGTCATGGCTATGGGACAACATCCCAACTACCTGTATCGTATGACGACGTGCTTTGCGGTGTCGACTCTTGCACCTGCCCTCAGCCTTGACGTTATTGAACAATCCATTATCCCCATGATGGACAAGCTGGTCAATGACGATATTCCCAATATCCGGTTCAACGTGGCCAAGTCGTATGGCCAGCTGATCAACACACTCAAACAGCTTCCAGAACAGGGTACAGTGATTGCTCTTGAGAAGGCAGGCACGCCAGGTCAGGGATGTCAAAAGGCAACAGACGTCATCACGAAGAGCATTTTGCCCAACCTAGAGAAGCTACAGCACGATGATGATGTGGACGTGCGCTACTTTGCGACGACGGCAGCCCAAAGCTTCACCGAGGCAATGCAGACTTAGAGGGTCCAATTGCATCCGCGTTGTTGAGCGCGGAGAATGACATGATGATTAGCATGTATGGGTAATGACGTAGAGCGAGAGGGAGAGGGAGGTTTTGGAGAGGAGCAATGTATGACGAATCCCTCGAGGTTTTGGTTGGAAGCTGTACCCAAACTCGGTGGGCTAGTGTTTGGTTCATTACCATGACCACAAGATAACCCCTGTTAGATTTACCATGGGCAAGTTTATTTTCAAATGCATTACTTTGGCGTTAATGAAGTGCTTACTTGGCAAGATGTTGGGCAAGTGCAATTGCTAAGGAATTTTATTGCACGCCCAGCATTCCGAGACTAAGTACAGGAAGCGTGTTACTTTTTGGTATCGCAAAATGCTTATAGGGCACCAGCATCCTTGAGCAGGGTGTTGAGCTCGCCCTTCTTGGCTTGCAAGTCGCTGTTTCCACCAATGTGCTTCTGGGCGATGAAGATGTTGGGAACGGTACGCTGGCCAGTCATTTCGGCGAGCACAGACTGGATTGCTGAACCGTCGTCTGTGGAAAATGGTCGGTTATCGTGCGGTTGTGTGAATAGGAAAGGTGTAGGTACGTACCGACTTGGTCGAGCTCGATAGTGTAGAACTTTGCGCCACTGGCGCTCAACAGCTGCTTGGCATCGTTGCAGTATGGGCAGTAGGACTTTGAGAAGACGGCGACGGGGTTCTCATCTATGATGGACTGGACCTTGGTCTTTGTGGCGGCCATAGTTGTGGGTGAGGGGGCGCGCGTGAAGAAGTGGCGGAGGAACGAAATTTTGGCGGTTGCAGGGTCTGGCTATGTGTATAAGTGGTTTGTATTATGGATTTTGTGTGCAAGGAAGACATACTCAAGTAGCTAAAGGCTTTCGGAGATGGGTAAGAGGAAGGATATGTGCAACGGATCTGTTTGAAGTGTAGATATGCTACGTACGTCCAAGTGGATTAGTGATGCGCCCCCGCCGAATAGACAGCTTGACAGTGGATGATGCAATCGCTCGCCAGTTAGCGTCGGAGATGGACCGGCGATTGATTATCAAAGCAGATAGCATGGGGCCCGTGCACCTAACCATTGCCTTCGTCATGGCGCATAGGGCTGAGGCTACACGGGCAAAGGGCTAAGGCTCGACTAAGAGACTTGGGCTGTTGGACGTTTGACCAAGGAAAGAATAAGCAGTAGAATGGGTAGTAGGGTCTTGCTTGGGATAGACGAAAGGCGGTCGTAAGAGGCGCACCGGCTCACGCGACTTCCGCATTCCGACGCGAGACTGAAGCTTCCTAGTACGCTTGCTCCTGCCCGTAACAACCGTCGAACCATCTTTCGCCCAGGCATTCAGGCACCAACCCAACAATCTCACTTAACCATCGCACACGCCCGTCATCACCTCTCTTATGCGTACTTGCGACCGCCCGCTACCATGACGTCTTCAGCGTCCGGCTCTGTTGCCTTCTTTATCCTTTCACTACTCTCCATATGCGGTCTTGTCCTCCTGCTGCTACGATACTATCTCCCGCTTCGCACCACTCCCGCATACGTCGTCCTACCTGTATTCCTAGCGATAGCTCTTCCAGCCAGCATCGTCGTCCTGCTTCCCATCGATCTCGCAAGTAGCGCCGGACTCGATACAACTGACGGCGCAAGGGGGATATGGCTAAATGACACGGTTGTGTACAAGACATGGCGCGTCATCTACTGGCTCACATTCGCCCTTACATGGGCTATACTGCCTATGCTTGGCGAATATTGCGACAGTGGATACAGGGAGCCCAAAGCTAGGCTACAGTATGCGCTTCGAAGTAACGGACGATATTGGCTCATCCTGCTGGCATGCAGCGTCGTCGGCTCCGTCTACCTGATATGGTGGAACGGCTTTGAGGCTGACACCTTCAAGAGTTTGGTCATGGCGCTTGCTTATACTTGGGGTCTTATTTTGGGCATCTACCTCATGGGTCACGGGCTTGTCGCACTCCCACGGAGTTTGTTTCGGTACGCGAGCGTCAGCGAACGATTAAAGAGAATACAAGGCCAGGCACCCAAAGTCCATGAAAGACTGATCGAGGCATTGGAGAAGTTAGATCAGTACGAATTTCAGGTTGTGCAACTCAAGCAGAGGAAAAATGGTATTCCAAAGGAATTTCAAGAATGGATCGACGAGATAGCGGAGAGGAGCAGTCTGCCAGAGAGTCGTGCGGGTGTCCTTGGACGCGGAAACACGACAACAATTCCACCAGTCATCACAGAGCGATACCTTGCAGAGCTGACGAGGAAGCTGAAGCGCGCGCGACATGCGAAATGTCGATTTGAGAACGAATGGGACCACATTGTACGGAAAGCCGTTCGGACACAAGCCATCCTCGACTCCAAGGCCAGTAAACATCTCGAGTTCAAGGGCGCAGCCAGATTGTCTCATACAGGCCTGTTTGATCGGTTTACGCTTCTCACTCCCTTCACGCGCTACCACCTCCACGTTCATATCATCCCCGCATTGACATACATATCATGGGCTGCGGCAATCCTGGCTTCCATCTCCATTGTTTGGTCAGAATGCGTTCGCGAAGCTCAAGATTTTGGTGGTCCCAAACTTTCCATCATCGGTTGGACAATCGTGCATCGTCATGACAGCGGTCGCTCATCCGTTGGTTTCAACAGCCAGGTCATTGCTGCAGCTTGGTTATGCTATATGTGTATCTGCGCCTTCTACAGTCTTACTGAGGTTAAGATTTGGGGCAACAGAGCGCTCGTACGACGCAACACCTACCAGGAGAGTGCGACATGGTATGGTCTTCAGGTTGCGAAATTGACCGTTCCTCTTAGCTACAACTTCTTGACGATGACGGACAAAAACATATGGAAGGGCACCATGTTCTACAAATTCCTTGGTCGGCTCATCGTCTTGACTCCGCTTGGTGAAGGATTCAGCGCTTTCTTTCCTATCTTTATCCTCGTCCCGGTCTTTGCGACAGCGTTTGGTCTTTATGGTAAAGTGAAGAACATCTGCGGCTTTGGTGATCTTTTGGATGATGAAGAAGACGGAGCAGTAGGTGCTCATGCAGGCGCTGGTTCTTGGCGTGAAGGCCGCGCGTTGATTGCACGTGAAGTCCAGGGCGCCAGCGGAAATGTCCTGGGTCTCTCTCAACGTACAACATCGCCGCCAAATGAGCGTTACACAGACATTCCAACACTTGCATCATCAAGTCGTACCGCTTCAGCAGCAGCTACCAATAGTTCAAGCAGTATCACGCGATCTTCAGGAATCCGATCTGAACAAAGGCGACCCTTGCTAGAAGACGACGAAGGCGAAGGAAACTTTTTCGAGAATTTTGCCTCCAGGGTCAAGAACACGTTCGAGACTAACGACTTTTCCTTTACCCGGCCCAGGTGGCTTGGTGGCGAGGACGAAGTCGAAGCCGAACGCAGTAGAAGGCAGACAGAAAGAGGTGAGAGTGATCGTGCAAACGGGTTTCTGAGTTTGTTTGGTGGGAGGTCTGAGGAAGGAAGATTGAGATTGTAATTTTAGGTCCCAACTGGGTAATGGCGTTTGTTTAAAGGACTTGTATTTTAGATATTATTTGGATAGGTTGGACTTGGGAAGCATGCATAGCGACGGGCGAGGTACTACCACTACTACTACTTTGTAATACTGGGGAGTAGGTATTCTTTGAGACCGCGTTATTTTTGGCACTTGTGCTTTATTGATTTTACGGGCTGACGTCAGCGATGTCGACCATGAGCTAGTTTCACTATTCCAATTAACTCTGCCTAAAGTTTTTGATCTTAGCTCTATGCTCGTGCATGCTGAGGCTTGGAGTTGTGATGGCGCCTCGACTCAGGCTTTGGGGAATGTCACGACGGGGAAACCAACATCCACCACTAACGCCTTCTTTCGTCTCAGGTCAGAGATCATTTCTCATGTTACTTTTCCGGGTCCTCCTTGACCTTCACCTAGAAGAAGCTGGGTTGTGCCTAGGCGCTAACCATCGTATTTCGGTTCAGTAACCGGTCTTATTGTGTTAATTACACCATTCTTGATCTAACCTTATAAGCGGTGTACATAAAAGCGTATAAGTAAGAAAATTTCTCAGCTGCAATCTAACCAGCTCTCAAATCCTCCGCCGCATACGCAACCACCTAAAACTCATCTTCCTACGCACCGGACCTTTACCTCCTCTCAAATCATGAAGTCCGTCCTCGCCACCCTGCTCATGCTAGCATCCCTCGCGCTCGCACAAGTGCCCAACTCTCCATCTCGAAACCCGTACTGTGGCCGATCCAGAGAAATGTATCACTACAACCTACCCAGCGACGGTACGCCCAACTGCGACCGATGCAGAGATTGGAATAATTACCCGCGCTTTTTCAGTTTCTTCCAGTGCAAGTCTTCCGGGACGATGCCGCATGTGGATCATTTTACTTGTGATAGCAAGAATAAGCTTTGTGTTACTTATGTGAGTTTTCTTCCTTTACTTTATTGTTTTTCTATACTGGAAAGACGTGGAATATGGAATATTTGCTGATAAGTGGTAGTACCAGTGTTGTCGGTAGACGGGAGGTGGACTATGGCTGGGAAGAGTGCTGCCAAAGCCCTTGCATGTTAAAGTAATTTCTCTCGAGGTACGTATATTCTGGGGGTCTTTCTCACATGCGAGATCGTCTGAAGGATACTCGTGGTTGCTTTTTAGATGCGTGGTGCTATTGGTGACGAAACGAAGTCGGGAGGTGTTGTAAATCGCATAAAGCCACATTCTATCGCGGGTTGCGCCTTCTACCACGGTCGGCATGGGTGAGGTCGAGGCATCAGCTCAAGAAGATTCGTCTTAATGCTTGGATCGGAGAAGGTGGTACCACTGAAACTAAAACAAATTCTATTACTGTAAATACAAGAAAAAATCATAATCTATTCGTGCTTTAGCCACTCAGAGTTCCTAGAGATAGAGCCGCCCTACAGTGAGTTTAGAACTCCATTAGTTGTATTACTGAATAGGAAAAGCAATACAGAGTGAAGGCTGAATACCTCTCCATCGCCACTTATGGGCCGCATCGATACCATTGATGTACGTAGTATAGTTAGCAAGCGACAGTTTCTGGGTGATGTCGCCTGTCTCACTCGTAGCCACCGCCCCACCCAATGACGCTGGGTTTCAAATTTCAACAATAAGTACTCATGACCCAATACATTACATGATTTTCCAAGTACCCAAGTGCTCAATATGTGAGGATCAGCAATCTTTTGGTGTCAACACAGCGTATGAAACAGTTTGCACCAGTTTGAAGGGTTCAGTCCGCCCTTGTTCACCGCAAATAACGCCAGAGATTCGGGTGCGCACGTTTCGAAGCAATGTATATGTATAGAGCGAATGAATTTCATCTTCCTGAAAGAAAAGTCTATGCATTGTTTACGAGCAAGCGAGCTACATAAACACTGCAGACGCACATAGACACTATTCTCGAAGTATTTATATGAGAAATCAATTTCAGGTTCTCCTTGACACTCAAAACATACTTCACACTCAGACAGCATCCCGATTAAACAGATCTCAACAGCATACTCCCATCACGCTAAAAAATCACCCCCCGAACTAACTACAATGTTTCCCAGCATCACCAAAGCGCTTGGCATTGGCGCCTCCCAGGCCTATGGCAAAATCCAGAATACCATTGCAAACATGGATCAAATGCCAGAAGGACACAACATCCGCACCTACTCATCCTCTGCCCGCAAGGAACTTCTCTCGGCAGGGACAGTTGATGTCTTCAACAAGAATGGCGAAAAATATATCGCCACAGTGCCCAAGCTAGCCTTGGTCGTTGTCTCTCCCGAATTCCGCAAGTACTTGGCGGCAGATCCCGAAGCTGAGCTCATCAAGATTGCTGAGGAATCACTCGACGACGATGCCGTTGCAAAGCTCATGGAATGGGTCAACGCCATCACTTGCGCCTCCAATGCACGTCTCAACGTTGAGCTTACTCATGCAAGCAAAGACAATGAGGCTATAGCAACAATTCAAATCCGTCATGCAGCGCAGTGCCTAGGCATGGAACAGTATATCGAGCACCTCGTAGCCCAGTACAAGCGCCATATCCACGCGCGTATTCCTACGCTCAAGGAAGCCGGGGTCATGGAGCGTCTTTCCAACCAAGGGCAGGATGGTATGCTCGAGGCGTTGGCTGCGCGTCTAGAGTATCTGCGTCGTACGGGTAGATCCAATGCAGGCAAGTGTGAGTACGAAAAGTTTCTGGAGGAAAACCCAAAGATTGCGAGGGTAGTGGAAGAGAATAAGCGTATTGCTTACTCAAAGTACTGCTTCTCTTGCCGATGGAATGAGAAGAACTCTCTTTGCAGTATCTAATGCTCTGCAGCGAAGAGGTGATAGATGTAGATGTATTTTAGTCCACGTGAAATAGATGTAGTGTTTTTTATTCTTCTTGATAACCTTGAGCTCTGAACTCTTGTGGCGAAAATAGGGAGTACTAACTATCCGAAGGCTCTGAAATCGTAACAGCAATGACTTTATAACTCATAATTTCTTCAAGATAGTCATTGTTCTGTTCCGAAGTACAATGCTAATTTCAGGAAGTATGAGAAGCAGTAACATCCATCCCTGACTTGCAAGACGCGCCCCGCCGTGAGACAGAAGGCGTTTACTTTGAGACTGAGCAGTTCCAATCCCCTTAGCATACTAGATGTATCTTTAGTTTTCTAACAGTTCTCTAGACTACGTTAGATTATACTAAATCCACTCACACAATGCATCGCGCTGAACTTTTCTCTAGAACCTCTTGAGTCAAAAGATCAACTTGTCTAGGCTTTATATGTTACTATAGGGAAAATAAGTTACTACTAGCCTTACGGTGATTATCGCATGCTCGTTCACACATGGTTACCGCCTCAGCCGGTACTTTGGATCAGAGTAGCATCCCAATACAATCAGTGCAAGACACATCCTGTACCTGTAAAGCGAGTAGTAGCGTATAGTTTACTTCAAGCCGCCAAGAAGATAGCTTGTGTGCCTGCATAGATTGTGTTGACACAAAATGACACTGTAGTCTAAAGGGGCTGTAAGCAACAACACTGACAATCTTGCGACTTATCTTTTGGCACTTATTTTCAAATCTATACTTCCAATGCAGTACTCTTTCGCTCTCGACTATGTCTATTCGTGCTTATGGGCGCCTTGGCACGAAAACTCTTGGCGCGGTCTGTATCCCGATTCTCCTCGTTCTTATGCAATTCTTTTCTCACAGCTCTGTTCCTACATCTTACTGGTATCATCTTGCCATTTGCGGCCTGTGCTTACCGTCGGATGTGCTGTTCTGCCTTTGTCGCAACCACGCTAAATATCCTTTTCCCTGAACAACGCGCCGCCCTCAGCTTTTCTAAATATATTGTTGACGCCCCGACCTGCTAGCAAACTTTACGCATCTTCATATCACTTATCATACTCTACCAGTATATATCTGTGTTGAAGAATGCCTCTAGATCCCCTGGTACCCGAAAGTCCTCACATTCAATCACGGTTAAAGACGAAAGCACTACGGATCTTGACGCTAACAGTCGTTAATCTAGTTATATTGAAGTCCATTAGCAAGCTCTCTTTCCATTCCAGTAGTGTTTTATTCTTTCTAAACCTTTATATTAAATTTGGGGCCGGGTTTACTCTATTAGAAGTAAACCCCATATAGTTTACCGTAAGCTACATATCTATTCTCATACTCAAAGTTCAATATACCTCTACACAGATACTATAGTAAGACCTGTGTACTCATAGAAATGATTTGCGGTGACATTATAGTAAGTGGGTGATATTTACTACAATTCTTCATGGCTTGATGCAGTTACTGAAAATGGTTGTTGCTCTTTTCGCCTTTCCCAGCTGAGTCATCACTTAGAAGAATTTGACGACATTGCCCAATCCATGTAAGCAACTACTAGCCTAGGACAAATACAAAGCGTTTCTTCGCCTCCAAGCCCATACTTGCATACCGCTCATAAGATGGTATACGCCTACTATTCCTGGGTCATCCACAATAGCTTGATCTCGTATATAACTGTATGTTCTGCTGGAAATATGTCTCTTATAGAATCTCCGATGATTGGCCCCATGATCTAAGAGCCACTTTCCCATTGCGTGCCCCTCGCGATGAATTGCTATATCGAGTGCTGTCACAGTTTCATGCCAGCAATCTTTGTATAGCCGGCTCATGCATTCGTTAATGTGGTATGTACTTGTCAGTGTCGTAAACCGCTCGCGTGGCTTCGAGTCCAGCCCGAATAGCGATGTGCAAGGGATGCCCTCTTGAGGTTGTATGTTCTTTAGCACAGTCGGCTTTGTGAAATGCGAAGTAAGTCAGATCATAGTCCGCAAGATTGCAGATCGCACACAAAGTGCGTTAGGTCAATGTCCACGTCGGTGAAGCTGGAATGGAGAAAAGAGATTTTAGTACTCTGACGTTGGGGATTTCGGCCACCAGGCGGATGCAAAGTTCGATATCTGCGAGTTCAAGTCCGCCAAATCTGTGGCGTATCAACTTTGCGAGCATGAGCAGAATGTCATCTTTATTATACATAATCGACATTCGAATTGCTTTCTAAATAGGAAAATTTGTCTCCTGACTTTCGAACAGAGCATCTCGATGCGCCTCTGTATAGAACTTCGGGGGTATTTGGTCAGTTTCTAGGTTCCCGAGCTTGGTGGCGTTGATCAGAGGGTTTCCAAACCCCTCGTGCTCCAATGAATCAGGAAGCAGCACCTGAGCAGCGAACGCACACGACTGGCACAGTAGACAGCAATGGCAGCTGTAATTTGGGAGTGAATATAGAAGCTCCCGTTGAGTACCCCGAGCCATGACTCGTTGGTCGTTTGATCAAAGTTTCCAGCGTTCGCGACCTTGGCCCGCAGAAAGCGCAGCATGAGATGCAGAATTAGAGTACAACTTCCTGGAGTTCACAAAGAAATCGAGGTATAATCTTCCTCGTCCAAAAGAGAGCGAGAATCACTGAAGAATGCACTTTGTGGCTGCTTTTGAAGAATCTCTCGCTCAATCTCTTCTCGAAAGAGCTCTATACTAATCAGTTATGTTCAAGGGCGATTCGAGACAAACGCACTGCAAACCCCCCGTAACTTTCATACCGAGGGGATTTCACAACTAGATATAAGATGCCGACAGACCGCGACTTTTATCTCATCTGGTAGACATGGGAAATCCATAATAGCGGTTCAAGTGATTGGAAGTCTGTCCTAAATCAGAAGTGCGTTATAGCTTCAAGGACCCTAGAGAGCTCAGTTAGCGAAATCACTATTCATTGCAGCCAGTATTTTGAGTATCATGTGTACTCGTGGTGCTAAGTCCGTTACCATCTTTCAGTAAACTATGGTTGTCAAGCAGTGATCTAAGCTAATCAAAACCGCCCTCTTGAATAGTGGCGGGTCTTCCATGACATTTCCCAATCATCTTTTTGATGTATTAACCGTTATAGTTACATTCGAGCTTTTATTTGGCTATATTATCGACTTTTCCAATCGACTGTGCTTGAATCAATGTTCGATATTGGCCATCGGAAAGCCTGTAATAAAGATTAATGCGTAATTCAGAGAATCAGACAATATCATCGCGTCTGTATATATCAGAGAACAGAACAAGTAGTAAGTTGATGCGATTCTCTTCGGGCTTGTATCAATTGCAATATGTCGCATGTTGAGGCTAAGGTATGGCATAGAGTGCTTTACTATTGTTAGACAACGATACCAGCAATGTTGCCTCAAGCTTCTCAAAAAGCTGCCGTCACACAATAAGAGTAATATTGTGCATTCCGGTATTGAAAGAGATTCAGTAGCTCGAAGGTTCTCTTAATTGATCACTTCAAATTTGGTGCCTGCCTGTCTTACCATAATACAAGAGTAGATGGTGTTCGATACTGGAGAGGCAAGCGAAATAACCTGCCGTGATTGGCCCAGCGGATCCGTGCGTTGCTGACGTAACACAAGCTCATCCAAGTCCGTCTACACCTGCGCATCGCGACTTACGACCCCCACTTAGACACCGCGACAATGGCTTCTGGATACGGACTTGCTGGTGGTACGTGTTACTGCCTTTCACTTGGACATATTTCGGGCGTTTGGGAGGCGGTGGAAGGTTTCAAGGAGCGCAATGGCATCGCGAAAAGCGGAACTGGAACGAATGCGAAGAGCGACGACGCCAACCCCACGACACGGATACCGGGCCGACATATGCTGATAGTTGGAGAGGCGATGGGAAATTTCTAATAGTGGCAAGAGATTATGGTTACCGCGTAGATCAGGAACCTGGACCATCACTCCACAAGTACAACGGATTGAGATCTGGAGCTGCTAGAGGTAGACGCACGGCACCTATACAAGCTACGGGACTACCATACACGCATACGCCACCAAGACATACTCACCTGAAACCTACAAGCGAGGCCGTTAGACCCCCGATACTTGCTCGCTCGCTCGCCGACCTACCTTAAAACCTCCCAGCGCCAGCCCATTACAGCTCCCCAATCTCCCACCTATACTCTCTCTCTCCAAACGCTTCCGACCCTTAGACTGATGAACCTCCTCAATAGGACCATCGCGCTGCTTCCCCTTCTGGCAAGAAGTCCTCGCGTGCTACACGACCAACACAAACGCCGAGGACAACTCCGGCAAGGCAAAATGCGCTCCCGTTCTTGAAGACTACTACGAGTGTCTTCATCACAAGAAGGAGGTCCGTATTACCCTTTTATTCCCCTCACTCAACACACACACCCGTCTCCATTATCAAAACTTACAAGAATGCTAAACAGGCCGCACGCACCCTTGCCTTGCAAGCTGCGTACCGCAAGGCCGAAGCCAACATAAAACGCGACGATGCGCCTTCTGCGGGTGAGATAAGGCGCCTAGGTGTTTTGGATGCGCCACTCGAGGAGAAGAATCTTAAGCCGAGCAAGTGGTTTCCCCATAGGCAGATCAACTAGGTGGGCGGCAGGTGGTGCCTAAGGGCAGGAGAAACAATGATATGTGTGTGTGTATGTGAATGCATCGTCAACCTCTGGTCCAGCAGGTATATGAAATACGCAAGAAGTGATATGCCCAAACATGTTCCATGCCATTGTGATGGTTTCTATGTTTTCTGCTATGTGACATTTATATATACCTATCTACACCATATCACCCGGCACCTTCTACTATAGCATCATCCCACGCACCACGGATGGACGGCAAGAACAACAAGGCCCAAAAAGACGGCTATAATGGCAAAAGAGTACAAAGATACATATCATGACTAACGATGAATGTCTCTCCTACTCCACCTCGTCCCATCTCATCTTCGTCGAACCCCACAACACTCTGTATGCACTACAACAACAACAATGAATAACGCCATAGCGGAGTAGTCTAGCCAGCCCCCTCCCCATGTCCCTTTTTTCCCCTGGGGTAGCCAAAGGACAAAAACAAATACCTCTGATGGAAAACAAGAATGCTAGGCTTACAGAAATGTGGATTCCTCATCTGACCTG